>JAIKVD010000814.1:0-14781 GCA_024679075.1 Phytophthora uliginosa
CGGCTCCAGCTGAGAGCCGCGTCCACAGGTCTTCACTCACCCCTCAGACCTAGAGTGGCCTGATGCTTCTTCTACAGACTTATACAAGTGATTCTGTTCTTTGTACCAATCTAATTGCTCGCGTAGTCGCGAAATACGAACATCATACTTTTTTAACGTTGCAGCTTTCTGTGCGGACGTCATTGCCCCGACCATGGTAACGCCAACTACACCGTCCGAAACCACCACGTGGAAGCACTGGTGGTGAAGGGTCAGCTCGGAAGAAATACGCATGTGATCGATGCGAGGAATGCCTTCCTCGGGAACAACAGAAATAAAGTGCATAGGTTGAGCGAGATTAAGCATGGCATTTTCCGTAAATGTGCTGTCCAATAGTGTAGATGGCAGAATTACCACGTGGAGGTCATTAGCAATCGCGAATTTCGGGGGATGAATTCGCTTTTTATCCATCAGAGATGTTTTACATGATATACACAAGTGCATAGTCACTTGTTGGACATGTACAGCTACCCCGGATCTACCTAACATTATCTCTTCAAAAGTAGAATCCCACATCGCCCAAGTCATAATTCGCGCTTTTGTCATAAGTCCTTCGGCGAATGCTCCAATCAACGCAGCATATTTTTCCTGTCGCAGGAATGGATATCATAGCGCACAGTGTAATTTACTTAAAAACCGATATCATAAGTCGCTTTCACGGACAGCCAACAATATAACTTACGGTCGAATCGATGTCATAATTCACACGCAAACCAACCATCGCCTTCTGCCTTGACATTTTTGAATTCCCAGAGAAGATGGCAAACGCAGGAAGGAAACGTACAACAGGCAAGGGAGCGCGACCCAAGCTCTACAAGCGCACGGCTGTTTCCTACCAGCATAAGCTCGAGGTGTTGGTCTTTTTAGACACAGCAACGATGGAAGAGACTGTCTCGCACTTCCACCCCGAGATGAACCGCGGCGAGCGTCCGAACAAGAAGCGCCGGTACTACGCATGGAAGGCCGTCCGTGCTACTATTGAGGCCAAGTGCTCAAGCGGCTCCCGGCTGCACTGCCGCGACCGCAGCCGTGGCATGGGGTGGCATGGGGGCCCCTCCCCCCCCCCCGGCAGCTGAAGAGCAGCTGGTGGAATGGATTAACTCGTTGCGAGCTGACGGTGTGCCCGTGAGGCGCTCATGCTCAAGCTGCAGGCTCTAGAAGTATACCGCGGGTATCAGCTCCCCCACGGCGCATTTTCAGCTACTTGGAGCTAGCGCAGACACTTTCTGCGCCGCCACAAGCTTACCATCCGTCGCCGTACCCGTGCTGGCCAGACGACACCTGCCGATGCTGCAGCCAAGGCTGCGATATTCAGCGTCATCGTGCGAGACAAGATGAAGGAGCTCAAGATATCTACGGTGTACAACGCTGACCAAACGGGTATGCTCCAAGAGTCTTTCTTTGTTTATGGTGGTTCACTCTCTAACGGTACATGCTTAGGCGCCCACTACGAGTACGTTCCTACTCAAACCGTCTCGCCGCTTGGCGCCAAGACAGTGTGGGTTCGCTGTGCCGGCAAGACCTAGGAGCGCGTAACGGTCATGCTGCTCGGTGACAGCGACGGCAACAAGCTCGACCCCTTCCTCACCTTCAAGACGAAGCCCTCTAAGATTGCCGACACCGCGAGAGAGAACACGGCGACGCGTCATGGATTTGGCCGGCAGCTTTGGGCAGAGCTTGCGCCTCTTCAACGTGAAGTGCAGCTCTACGGCAATGCCACCGCTTGGTGGAACAGCGAGCTGTCGATCGCTTTCCTGAGCTATCACTTCCTACGAAGACCCAACATGCATGAGCCCGTGCTGCTGCTTTGGGACGACTTTTCCGGACATTGGCGGACTGACGTCCTGATATTTGCGCGCCTGCTTAACGTCGAGCTCCTCAAGGTCCCGCCGGGGTACACCTACATGTGCCAACCAGCGGACGTCGCGTGGACAAGTCACGTCTCCGCCAGGAATGGGTTGAGTTTTTTGTGGCCCAAGTGCGAGCTGCCGGCGCGGCAGTGGCATTTAAAGTGTTGCCTCCAACACGCACCGAGCTAGTGACCTGGATCAAGGATGCCTGGGCCGCGCTTTCAACGACGACGAACAAGGCGGGTTTCCGGAAGGCGAGGGTCGATGCAGGCTCGCAACCAGAAGAACCCGTGGCGCCACCCTCTCCTCCCTGCTCAGTGCCTGACCTAGGCTCGATGGTAATGCTTCTGCGCGCGCATGAGGTCACCACCGAGACTGTCGATGCCGCTAAAGACATCGAAGAAGCGTGCGACGAAGTGGTAGTCTAAACATAGCTAGCGGATAAGAACAATCAACATGAAACTCAGTTGCATACATTACACTATTATCGCCTTGGTCCTGGCTGATCCGCCACGCACACACTGCCGTAGTAACCTTGTTGCTGCATGCGCATACAGCGACCTTTCACTGAGCCGCGCCTTCGAACACCGAGGTGCACCGCTTGGCGCTTGGCCTTGGAGCGACGCTTCGGCTTGGAGCTGAAAATAGACCACCGGGAGGAGTTGAACCCCCGTCTCCCTTGCACAGGGCGCTCTCCCGTTGAGCTACAGTGGTAGATCCGGCGACCTGCAGGAGCACAGCAGAACAGCAAGTTAGTAGACAGCGATAGCGAAGAGCAATAGTCTTGAGGAACGCACCCTTTAGTGTTGGACGGGGAATTAACCAAACGGTGACAACCATCTTAGGACACTCGGTCCCCCCCTCAATTCGCTTTACGCGGTCAGTCCAACACTGACTGCAGCGCGAGGCGAAGCGGCAGCCAAGAATAGCCAGAGAGCACAGCTCAAAGTAAATTACCAGATGCCTACAAAAAATATCTGACCGAATGTATTTGTACTTTCCCATGCAAGCATCGGCAGCTTGCAGATCAGGTGCGAACAAAGACTTCGGCGATGCGGTATATTTCCGCGAGCTCTTCATGAATGTTGAACGAATGTCCTTTTCGTAATGTTACCTCAACGTAGTGTCGCTCGAATGTCGTTCTTGATCGGTTGGGTCAACATTCACAACTTTACCATAAGGTTTCCAAGGTAATTCTCTGGATATTTATATCCAGAGTCTAGAGTTGCGAGAACCGTCAAAGATCCTGTATAAACACATAATTGGACAAATCTGTAATTACCTGAAACTTTCTTCAATACAAAGGTCATACTAAAATGACAAAGAATCTAATAAATTGTCACATTATATCCCAAAATGGTGAATGTTGACCCAGTCGGCCTAGAACGACATTCAAACGACCTCACACGAATGTTGACCCAGTCGGCCTACTGTTGAACAGAACAACATTCAAGCGACCTAGTGCAGAATGCTGACCCTGGATGATGACAACGCCACTATGCGCTAAGCTTACATGAAGAACCAAATCGACGACGGGCCTGACTCGTCGATTTGGTTCTCGTGTATTGTGCCGGTTATCATTCACGTGATGGGCGAGGACGTAGAGATCGACATGTACTCAAACTCGGCCAACTCTAGAACTCGGCCAACCGCTTCGGCCAGCTGCTCAACTACGCTATCGGTGCCGTCGTCGTCAAAATCTCTCTGGGTTAAGTACAAGCTCCCGGTCTTCCTTGGCGGTGACATGCCTTCTTCGAGATGTGCAGCTTGTAGGTAGGTGGCAGAAACGCCTCGCTGGCTGTTGTGAGAAAGTAGCCATTGAAGAATATAAACTTTTGTAAACAAACAGAAGTTGGTACGAAGCATCCCGAAAAGGTTGGAAGCAACACGGTTGCTGAAAGAAGCTAAGACAGGTTATTGGAGAAATTTGGGTGTAGGCCTTCATAGTGCGGCTATAATGTTGACCCGACTCAAAACTGTTTTTTTGCGATTGCTCGTGAACAGCGCTAGCTTTCTCGATTCTGCTAGCTGTATGTGTTTGATATTGTTGTACGACAATTCCTAGACGCTTAGGTACATGTAGTAGGAAAAGCGCGAATGGCGGCTCTAGAAAACAAATTTTTAGGTGCCGTACAGTGTTAGGGTAGACGGTGATCGATATTTGCTGGCTGGGAACACCATAGTACTACTTAGTAGTAAATCATTATGATATGACGTTGTTACCAAACAAATATCCAGAGCTTCCCGGGCCAAGCACGGCATTAGTACGATATTACGTTTAATAGTATATGCAATTACTCATGACCATTCTATCAGTACTTACGATTGTACTCACTCTATACAATTGTACAGGAAACTCGAGGTAAATATCCAGAGAACATCATTCTGAAATTTATACGCGCCTTTGATATCCGTGAAGCAACTGATTGATATTAATACTGGGAGTTCACCCGACAAGGTGATGTCGAACAGGCTGAAGGCAGATGAAACGAGTACTGCGAGGGATCGACTAAGTACGAGAGATCTTGATGCGATCTTTCCGTTCGCAATCTGTCCGCTGACCGGCCTGCCAAGTGAATGCCGGTGCTTCGACTCGAGATGAATGCAAGGTTTGGGTATTGTTGTTACTCTTTGTTTGTGTGTTTTTAATTTTGTGCTACGACGTCGCTGGCGACGAATCAGGAACTCCTATAACCTCGAGGCGCGCTACTACATCAGCGCGTTCCCAGCGCCAGAGAACCCACCACTGCGCCGAAGTTGGCGTGGCGAGCTCCGTGCAGAGACTCGCTTACGCGCTGAGCTTAGCCTTAAGAATCTGCTCAAGCTTGACGATGTCGGCGCTGAAGCCGCGGATACCCTCGGCCAGCTTCTCCGTGGCCATGGCGTCCTCGTTCATGCTCAAGCGGAAGTCTTTCTCGTCGTAGGACACCTTCTCGCCGGTGTAGGCCTTGGCGGCCGACTCGGAGTCCAGCTTCTTGGCCAGCTTGTCGGTGGACTTGGTCAGCTCCTCCAGGAGGGCGGGCGAGATGGTCAGTCGGTCGCAGCCGGCCAGCTCGGTAATCTCGCCGGTGTTACGGAAGCTGGCGCCCATGACGATGGTCTTGTAGTCGTACTTCTTGTAGTACTGGTAGATCTTCGTCACGGACACGACGCCGGGGTCCTCGTGCGACTCGTAGCTGGACTTGCCCGTCTTGGCCTTGTGCCAGTCCAGGATGCGGCCCACGAAGGGCGAGATGAGCGTAGCGCCGGCCTCGGCGCAGCCCACGGCCTGGGCGAAGCCGAACAGCAGCGTCATGTTGCACGAGATGCCCTCCTCCTGCAGCTTCTTGCAGGCCTGGATGCCCTCCCACGTGCTGGCAATCTTGATGAGAATGCGGTCCTTCTTGATGCCAGCCTTCTCATACAGCCCGATGATGCGGTGAGCGCGCGCGATCGTGCTCTCCGTGTCGAAGCTCAGGCGGGCGTCCACCTCGGTCGACACGTAGCCGGGCACGACCTTGAGGATCTCCAGGCCGAAGTTCACCGACAGCTTGTCGATGACGTAGCCCAGACGCTCCTTCTCGGAGAGGTCAGCCGACAGGCCCTTGCCGTACGCGACGGCGTCGTCCACCAGGGCCGAGTACTGCTCCATCTGGGCGGCCTTGAACAGCAGCGACGGGTTCGTGGTGGCGTCTTGCGGCTTGTACTTGTTGATCTGCTCGAAGTCGCCCGTGTCGGCCACCACGGTGGTGAACTGCTTGAGCTGGTCGAGCTGCGAGGCCTCGCGGAGCTTCTTGTTGGGGGAGGCGGCCATCTTGGTGGTGGTGTGGGGGGGGGGGGGGGGGGGGGGGGGGGGAACTGAACCGGGTGCTTGGTCTCGAGCGCGCAGAATCGAAAGTGAGTGTGTCAGCACTGACACCGTTGCTGCGACAAAGTATGTGTGGACCACATAGATATTGACGATTGTGTGCCGATCTTGCCCTAGCCCCTTGTGACGTAGCTCTTGCCACCCGTCGAGAGGCTGATGATGTTGTTGATGTTGTTGACAAAGACTACGAAATCCGAGCATGGAACACCAAGACCATCGCGTCAGCATTTGCAACTTAACTCGAGCCGGACGCAGAGCAATCTCGAGACCAAGAATCCTCTTCCTTGCGATAACCAGCTGCACCAGCAACGCTGCGCTATCCGTGAACACTCCAAGTTCAACGCATGGCCGAGTTCTACACCGACCGTCAGCATGCAGGTAGCACATTTCTTTATCGGTGTCGCTCTTTTCAAGTGCAAGCGCTGCGCCGTAACCAATCGTGTTTGTGAGCGTTGGGGTGGTCTTCTCGTACATGCCGAAGACAAAGGCATCGACCAGGGGAGGCTAACGTATTCGCCAAATACTTCGAAGTACTGGTACTACGTAACCGGCAACGCGTTAGCCTGATATCTGCTTTCACGCGTGTTTTCAGAGCTTGTTAACGCTCATTGTTTTGTCTTCTCTAAGATAACCTTATATGTATGTTAATCCCCCCCCCCCTGCAAGCTCGTTCTACTACTAACTTTAGTAAGTCGCACCTATGCATGACTTCGCTCTTTCACAATATAGACTTGACGGTGCACCTCTTGAATTAAAAGTTAATTTTTGTGACAGGTTCACGTGACCAGCAATGCCAGGCAGATGCACCAACAATGTGTTTACGATTTCACTCAGCCGCACTCGCAACTCTACTCATGTAAAAAAGTTTCGTCAAATCCCGAATTTCAATTCAACAAGTACGTAGTTTGTTAGTTAGTTCGACAGTCCTTTATCGCCTAGCCAACCGGGAGATGCACTCGCTCTACGGTGCCATACGAGGCACAAATGCTGGAAGGCCCGTGATAGCACGACCCAGGATAAGGGCGTGCACGTCGTGAGTTCCCTCGTAAGTGTTGACGGCCTCCAGGTTCACCACGTGGCGTATGATATGGTACTCATCCGAGACACCATTGCCGCCGAGCATGTCGCGGGCATTGCGAGCAATCTCGATGGCCTTGCCGCACGAGTTGCGCTTGACCATCGAGATGAGCTCAACAGGCGCCTTCCCCTCGTCGAGCAGACGGCCAACTTGCAAACATCCTTGCAGACCAATCGCAATTTCCGTGTTCATATCCGCGAGTTTCTTCTGAATGAGTTGATTCCTGTAGAACAATGTCATCAAAATTAGGTCGTTAGATCGCATTGTTTCAACGATGATTCGCATCTATTGCACGTACGCTGCAAGAGGAGCACCGAACTGCGATCGATCGAGGGTGTACTGACGAGCAATGTCCATGCACGAGTCTGTTTAACGAAAGCAGCAACAACTAAGTCAGACCAGTTGCAAACCGTCAGTTTCGCTCAAACACTATACGTCCGTACATGCAGCACCCAGGGCTCCCCAAGAAATGCCATAGCGCGCGCTGTTCAGGCAGGTGAACGGGCCCTGCCGTAGATGGTTCGTTAGAAACTGGTTTTGCAGCACTGCGGGGTATCATTTCTACAACTCACCTTGAGACCCTTCACCTTAGGCAACATGTTCTCCTTGGGGACTTCAACATCTTCCAGGAAAATCATGCCAGTAGCTGATGCCATCAAAGTTGCCTTGCCTTCGATGTACGGGGCTGACAGACCGGGGAAGTCCTGCATGAACAATAAAGGAGATTATACGGATTAATACAGTCACGATACACCATGCTACACTAACAATCAATCTGACCTTCTCCAAGATAAAGCCACGAATATCACCCTCATCGTCCTTGGCCCAGACGAGGAACACATCGGCGATTGGTGCGTTAGTGATCCAGTTCTTGGAGCCGTTCAGTACGTATTTGTCGCCCTTAAGTCTGGCGCGCGTCTCCATCCTTTGGTCGATAGCAAAATTCACAACAACAAAAGTTCAAAGTGAGTAACCTACTAGACGTCCATTGTAAGAGGCAGAAAACGTACGAGCTAGGGTCGGAGCCGTGATTCGGCTCCGTGAGACCAAAGCAGCCGATGAGCTCGCCAGTAGCGAGGCGGGGAAGGTACTGCAAGGAAGAAACACAAAATGGTAAGAAATGGCGACTACTGAAATTCTACTAATGAAAATGGACACGCACCTTCTCCTTCTGCTCTTCCGATCCAAAAGTGTTGATCGGGTGCATCACCAAGGACGACTGCACACTCATAGCCGAGCGGTACGCGCTGTCCACCTGCGGCACGGAACGCCCAAAAGTAAGTCCTCCACCGCATTTGTCACATATCCAAACCGAACACAACTACAGCAACGTACACGCTCCACGGCGTTCGCGATGAGTCCATATGAGACGTAGCCCACACCGGCACAGCCGTAGCCCTTGATCGTGGAGCCCAGGAAGCCCATCTCTCCCATTTCCTTCATGATGGAGCGGTCGAATTTGCCCTTGCGGTTGGCTTCCACGATCCTGGGCAGCAGCTTGCCCTGGCAGTAGTCGTTGGCGGATTTCTGCAAGCAAAAGCCCATGCAAAGCGTTAGATATCCATCGGCAACGTCCCTTGCTGAGACCATCCAGCCGCACCTGGATCATGGCCTCCTCGTCCGTCAGCTGGCTCTCCAGCATCAGAGGGTCACGCCAGTTGAAGGCGGCGCGGCCTCCAGCCATGCCCCGCGTGGCTCCGAGCACGCGTCGTGCCGTGGTGGACAGGTAGAGCGACTTGGTGGCCAGCATGTTGCGTCGACGTTGAAAACCGGGATATGACTTGAAAATCGGGGCCGACGGTGGATGCTGATTGGCGCGTCCTATACGATGTTTGGAAGTTTGTATGTTTACTGCGGTGTGTACCACATCAACTTGAAGGAAACTTCAACCCTGATAATCACACTGCCAGACGCTCCTGGTGCTGGAAGCATGCCAAGTTGGCATTGCCAGCACTTAATCGAGCCCCGCAATAGCGGCGAGCGGTCCACACCGACAAACAAGTCCATATGATAGAAATCATTCACACACGAAAATTGCACGGTCCATTCAGAACGGACTGGCAAGCCCGGGCGACCTAGCTGTGCCGTCGCGGAAAGCGCCATCATCTGTTCATTAAAAACCAGTTGCACTGCCAAGGAGAAAACTCTCTGACAATCACGTTGTTAGCTGAGCAAGATAAGTAGTATAACTTATCTCCAGAGAATAGCCGCAAAAAAAAAACCGAAGTCTGTGAGCACATCAAGTTTAACGGAAAATCTAGTTCTAGATGATGCCGTCGGCGTGCAGCGAGAGCATCACCACAGCTATTTATCCTTATCACTACTACCGTAAGAGGCGGCCCCTTACATGATTGACTTGAACGTTGAGGTGGTCTTCTCGTACATGCCAAAGAAGACGAAGCCTCCAATGCTGATCCACATCGTGCGGGGCCCCACACCAGAGAACAGACGCTTCAAGCCTTCGTCCGTGTACACGCGCGACAGCGTGTTGAGCGTGCCGTTGTACGGCACGCCCTTGGCGTCCTTGCCGAGCATCAGTCGTGTCTTGACAACGTCAAGCGGGGTCGTGATACATGCGGCCACACCACCGGCAAACGACCCGCAAACCGCACCCTGAAGCGAGGACACGGGTGCGTTCTGCTGCTTCGACCATTGGTACTGCGGGTAAAGAGTGACAACACGCGTTCATATCCACTTTCAATCATATCTCTCTGAAACTGCGTAGAAGAGCCGTACCTTGAGACCCTCCCAAAGAGGGAACTGGATGAAGGAGAAGGGGATTTCGCGTGCGATCATGCTCCAGTAGCCTCGGTAGAATCCCGCGACGCCCTCAGCCGCACGAATGGCATTGAGAGCTTCCGGCAGCGACTTATAAACGCCGGTCTGCATGCGTTGCTTCACGATTTCGGTCGGGGTGCGCACCAAACACGCCGCCTGGACAAACAAATAATACAGTCAACATAAACCGCCTTTACCACCCCGCTCCACGCTTGCCACCACGAGGGCTAGCAAGTGCCTGAAAATCTCAGCGCACGCACCATTTCACCAGACGCAGCGGCCGCCATGTGCACGAGAGGAGAGTGCTTCTGGTTCGGGGCGGCCATTCCGATCAGCGACTTGGAAGTCTCATAGGTGCTGAAGAAGAGCGCGCCTGCATTGCAGCCAACGTAGCAAGAGTTAGACTCCACCACCACTGCTTGCGGGTAAAGTTCAACGTTCGGGCGACGTACCTCCAGGAGCAGAGCCCGCCGCCGCCGCCGACAAGCCCGAGTAGATGCCTCGGAATCCGCCGGCCTTGAAGAATCCGTGGGCGGACTGCAGTCGCGTCTTGATGGTGTCGAGCGGGAATAGCGCGACGTCCACGGAAGTTCCTGCCACAGCTCCGCCCTGCGCAACAGGCCAAGCACATCAACGCGTCAGTACCACAGCTCACACCAGCGACATCTCTCCTAGACAGGGTGGCTGCGCACCAGCAGGGCGGGGAAGAAGCCGCGCTCGGGGGGCGAGTTGTCTGCGTTGTCGGCCATCCTGGTCTGCGCAACGGGGTGAGTCCGAGGCACGCGCAGAGGGATCGCTTTTGTGGTCGTCGCAGATGGCAACGCACGATTAGGTAAACGCCAACTAAAATACATGTACTGATCAACTGTTATACGAGCAAATATACTACCAGAATAGGGTACCCGGTAGTATCAGCAGAAGGCCGGGCGCGTCACCACTCACTCAAGCAGCACGCGGCTTCCGGGCTGCAGCGGATCGGGAGGCAACCATGGGCATCGTCGATCGCATCAAGGAGATCGGTGCGTCTTGAATGCTGATATATGTCCGATTGTGAGCGTATTGTCGCCACAAGCCCCCGAAGACGGTGGCTCTTGAGCCCAGGGCTTTTGACCGAGGTCTCACGTCCGGCGTGGCTGTGTGTCTGCTGCTGCAGAGGATGAGATGAAACGGACGCAGATCAACAAGGCCACGGAGGGTCATCTTGGTCGTCTCAAGGCCAAGCTCGCCAAGCTTCGCACGGAGGTGCTTCCTGCTTGCGCTGTGGACAAGCGTTGGGCCTGTGACTGACTTCTAGCTCTCTGCGTTGTTGCGTAGCTTCTCGAGGAAGGGAAGTCGAGCGGCGGTGGCGGCGAAGGTAAGCTCTTGGTGCGCTCTCTGTGGAGTTTCGATCCCCAGTTTGTAGTGCTAAGTGTGAATCTTTTGTTGTATCGGCCAGGTTTCGATGTGGCCAAGAGTGGCGATGGACGCGTCGCGCTAATTGGTTTCCCTAGTGTGGGCAAGTCGACGATGCTGAGGTATGGACTCTGCTGGATGTAGGCACATGATTGACAGCGTAGCCCCTAACGCACAGACTACTTTGATGCTCATTAGTCAGCTGACGGAGACGCAGTCCGAGACGAACGCGGTGGAATTCACCACGTTGACGTGCATTCCTGGCAACTTGCTCTACAACGATGTCCGCATTCAGGTGAGCCAAGGAATTCATAGGATAAGATTGGCTGGGGGCCTTAACTGATGTCTTGCAACGCAGTTGCTGGATCTTCCGGGTATCATTGAAGGAGCCGCGCACGGACGAGGACGTGGACGAGAAGTCATCGCTGTGGCCAAGTCTGCTGACATGATCCTGATGGTACTGGATGCTGGTCGTGAGGCTGGCAACCGTCACCGTGAGATTTTGGAGAATGAACTGGAGACTGTCGGATTGCGCCTCAACCGCCAGCCGCCTGACATTTACTTCCGCAAGAAAAATGGTGGCGGTATTACCTTCAACAGCACCATTCGTCTTACCAAGGTACGAAGGCCGACCCCAAATTCTACTTGGGATTACTTACTGACTCTAAACTTCATGGCAATGCTATCAGCTTGGAGATGATCCGTACCAGACGGTGTACAAGATTTTGCACGAGTACAAGCTTCACAACTGTGAAGTGCTTTTCCGCGAGGATTGCTCGACGGATGATTTCATTGATGTGATTGAAGGCAACCGGAAGTACGTGAAGTGCCTGTACGTGTACAACAAAATTGACGTCGTGTCAATTGAAGATGTGGATCGATTGGCACGCATGCCTAACTCGACTGTGATCGCCTGTGCCCACGGTGATCGCCCAGCGGTACGTCTCCTTGCTTAGTAGAAGCTAACACTGCGCTACTTTTTAAGGCGACACTAACCGTTTTGTTTTGTTAGCTCAACTTTGACACTCTCCTCGCCAAGATGTGGGACTACATGGGACTGACGCGCGTCTACACGAAACGCCGTGGAGAGGTACGGTTAGACCTGTCAGCACTCTATTGTAATGCGCTTTCAAGCTAATTGCTCGCTTCTTCCAATATCTAACGTAGGACCCCCAATTTGAAGAACCGGTCGTCTTGGGCTCGGAGCGCAAGGGTGTCAGTGTGCAGTCGGCATGCATGTCGGTACGTAGTAGGTTCCCAAAGTCTGTTTGAGGCGTATTGTTGACAGTACCTACTGGTGTTTCTCACTAGATTTCGAAAGACATGCTTGACAACTTCAACTACGCGCTGGTGTGGGGCACGAGCACAAAGTACAACCCGCAGCGTGTCGGCAAGGAGCACCTGCTACACGACGAGGATGTTCTGCAGGTCATCGTTAAGACAGCGAACCAGCAGAAGCGCGACAAGAACTACAACCAAAAGGTGCAGGCGTACTTCGATAAGTACAAGAAGAAGAAGAAAGCGCTCAAGACCTAAGTCTGCGCTTGAATATGTGAAACAGCTGACTGGCCTTGAGGAGAAGACCTTTGCGTACTGCAAGAGAAGCTATTTGGACGAATACATGTTGCTGGTTACAGCTACAGGGTCTAATCATCGCTTTACTTTGCTTCATCATTTTCCCTTGAACTTGGCGTAGCCTGTTCAAATATGTCGTATTCTTCGTGCTGGGTGGTATGGCCGTACAACTTCTTCAGGCGCTTCGTAATGCGCTCTAATGTCCTGTGTACATCATATTGGAATCGAATCAGTACTCAACGCAAAAGGTTGATCTACGCAGGTGCTACTGACTCTTGCTTCATTGGCGGGTAGAGAACATCAGGAAAATCGTCCGATACACCCATGGTTCTTCGCACGTGCTCGAGAACAAACCTCCAATTCGCGATCGGCTTTTTCTTCGTTGGGAGGGAAGACCTGTACATTTTACAGACCACGATCAGAACATTTTTGCGCTGCCCCCAGTCCATGAGCATACGCCTTACCAGCAGCGCTTATCGTAGTCAAACCCATCGTCAATGCCTTGAAGCGCTCTTGCGTTAGCAGTGAGTAAGGACTCAACATAGTGATCACCGAATTGCCCACCAACCCGAGCAATATTCAGTAGAGCAGCCGCAGATGGACCCTTTTCACTGGGCCCTGCTTCATTTTCAGCACTTCGTTTCCGCTTCCGCGATGAGCGGCGCAGAGCTTCTGCAGCTAGCGCAACTATAGGACGAGGAACTTGTGCGAAAGCACTCTCCTGCGGTGTATTTTTCTCTCCTTGACCCGATCTCGATTGCTGGGTCTCTGGTACAACTTCGTAATCCTCCAAAATCTCTGATGAATCTTGAGAAAAGCTACAGGAATCATGTCAGTAAACTTCAACATCGCAAAAACGATAAACGCACAACTTACTCGGTCTTCCGCAGGTTGCGAACATGTTGGGGCCATCGAAACTTTCTGTACATCACAACAGCACATATTAGATATGTTGACACCGCCACCGCAATCGGCTCCAGATGTACCAATTGCAACGTACCGAGCGTACTCGTCCGAATGTGTCGTAGCGAATTCAAGCGGAGGGCCAGACAGTTTTACTCCTCGGTGAATTGCTGTCTCCTCGACGAGTGGCACACGCGACGTGAGGTTTCGCATGATAAATTTTGCTTGCTTTAGATCGCTAGCTGAGCACAACGCTGCATCTTCATTGTCGGTTTGTTTTGTCTCGTTCTGCAAAGCGTCTTCACCCCACTCGTCTCCACTCTCAATTTCACTTTCCTCCACGAGGTCATCGAGGTCGTCGCTCTTTGCATCTTCTTCAGCCTCTTCCTGAGGTTGCCACTCTTCCTCTGAGTCGGTTTCGGAACCATATTGCTCATCATCCTCCGTTTCTTCGTCGCTGGCTTCCAACTCCTCGTCAACATCTTCTGCTTCTCCTTCGATCTTCACCGACCTATTCGTAACTTCTTCTTCCTCCACATCACTGCTATCCTCACCACCGCTGCTAGACTGGTCCCATTCCTTCGGGGCCGCCTCCTCCAAGGCGCTATCCTCATCACCGCTGCCAGACGAGCTCAATTGTTCCACGCTGCTGGAGTCTCCGTCTTCTCTCTTACTCTTGAGCTGGATCTTTCTCTCGCGAGGCTGTTCATCTTCAGTGCTGCTAGACTCGTCGGAGCTGCTGACGTCGAGGCTCGGGATCGACTTCTTGGTCAGCTTCCTCAGCCTGCTCCGCACCGTCTCCTCCAAGTCGCTGTCGTCGGAGCTCTCGGAGTCGCTGGAGGCGCCGCCCCTTGAATTGTGCAGTGGTTTAGTCTCCGTGGCGCTCTCTACTCCGTCTGAGTTGTTACCGTCCTCGACGCTCTCCTCTCCGTCGGAGCTGTTACCTTCCCCGAAGTTAGTGGAGTCGCTGTCGCCTGCCTTCTTCTCGCTCTCCGTGTTGCTCTCCGAGTCCGGGTCGTCCACAGGAAGCTGCACCTTCATCGTGTACAGAGCTCTTCGCCTGCCCATCGTGCTCTCCAGTCAACTTTGATCGACTGGCGCTTGTTCAGAAAAAAAAAAATAGGAGCCAACCGAAAGTAATGAACTTTGTGTACACCACATCACATCGACTGCAACTTCGCTTGTCACTCGACTTAAATGGGCAGAAACGGTTCTTGCCGACGAGCATGGCGCAGCTGGGCGTGAAGCGTGGCGAGCTGGCGCTGTTCGACGCCGAGGGGCGTCCGGCCACTACGGCGCTGATCCAGTCCGCCGACAAG
>JAIKVD010000815.1:0-14773 GCA_024679075.1 Phytophthora uliginosa
GCCGGCTTGAGCGCCAGCGACCGCAACGCCGCCGCAGCAGCGGAGTGGGCGACGAGCTCAGCTTCATCTCGGCCATCGAGCGCGAGACGGCGCAGCACGAACCATACCAGGCCGACGCTGACGTTCTGAGTGGCCAGTATGAAGAGGAAGGTGACGACAGCTTCGACCTCCCGGTGATGGACGCGTTCCCGTCCTCCGAGCTCGCAGAACAAGCTCAGGAACAGCAGAAGATGCCGGCGGACGATGAGTTCGTGGACGCTGGTGCGTTCTGCGCTGCAATCACAGGGGCGAAAAGCCTAGAAAGTAACTGGAGTTGATGCTGACTGTAATATGCTCGTGCTGTGTGCGTTTATACGACTGAACTAGCTACGTTTCTAAAGAACAATGAGCTGGGTGGAGAGGACAGCTTTTCCCAGGATGTTGGACCGGTGACAGGGGACAATTGGGACCAGGTGGACTCGAGTGGACGACCCAGTGACTTTTTTGAGAGGAAGTCTCGAAACTTGGACCGTGTGGAGCTCTCGTCGCCTAGAAATGTGGACGATCCAATGGTACAGAAAGGCAGCGTTGGCGACTGGTTTGTGTAGGTTCTGAATTCTCGCTGACTGGTGTTGTTGCTGCTCAATAGTTTGAAGGTAATATCGCGGAAGATGAAGGAGAAGACTTAGGACTGCGTACGCCAAAACAGCTTTCCCCGACTGGTGCAAGACAGGGTGTAGCCATGCACGACCATTTTAACGGTAGTTCTGGGGTTTCAGGATCGGTGCGTGAATTTTTGCATGTGCAAAGTGGTTTTTAGGATTTTAATTTCTGACATGTTGTACGGGGATGTGTAGGGCACAGCATTTTCGTCGGGCTACGATGTCCACTTTGACAATACGAAGCTTATGTACACGCCGAACTCGTTAAAGTATCTGCAGGTTTGTGAAAAAGCACTTTATTGGGGATTAATTGGGCTTGTTCTTACACAATATTTAAAACCTCCAGGAGAAAAATCGCTTCAGGAGCGCTAATGAAGTGCGCAATGATAGTGAACCTGACCTAAGCGTTGCGGATCATACTGGCGAGGCGATGGCTGTGACGAAAAAGGCCCCATCGGTGTCAGATCAAGAAATTGCGGCCGATCCATCACCGGAATATGTGGCTAACTTGCAGCGAGGACCCGGAGTCATCAAGGAATCGCTAGATGAAATTGATGCTCTCATAGAAAACTCCATTCGACTTGCATCAGCTCCTCCCGCGAAGGATCCATTATGCGTCGAAATGTCTGAGGACATGAGAGAGTTTGTTCGTGACTATGAGCGCCCACTGGAATCTATGCTGCCGCTGTCACGGACGACAGACAGTTGGGAAGAAGATGTCTCCATGTCCATGATTGACGATGATACTAGTCGTCGGAGTCGAGATCTCGATCGTCTTTCGAGTGGCACCGAGACCGGTCGACAGGCCACGAGCGGCGTTCGACGAAGCAGGTCTCAAGAGATGCCTGAACTTGACACAATTCGTGAAGTCCCCTGTCCGTCCAACATCAATTCTGCATCCCAAAGCCAGAGGTCAAATGATTCTCGTATTCGGGTTTCGAAAGCACCCCAAGTACAAAATGGTCTCGTTTCTCCCACGGACCCCAGTGACCAGGGGCGTCGGGTTCGGAAAGCAGACCGATTCTCTGGGAAACGTTTTAGCGGCATCAATTCCAAGCGGTCAGAGGGTTTAAAATCCAGAGCGACTTCAGTTACGCTTGATCAATCTTTGGCTGACGTGGCCGCCACTCAAAACCCGTTCCGCGATGAAGCTTATCGTCCAGAGATAGATGACATTGGATATGGGAGCGCTCATGACGACAGGCACAATGTTGGGGATTACTACGACAGGCATGGTGATAATGAAAGTTGTGTAAACGGAAAAACAATGCCAGATCAGTATACGGACTCGGAGTCAGGTGAAGCGGATGTGAATGGCGCGCGCTTTCATCACAGGGAGAGTACCCCGGTTGTGTTGCGAAGTCTTCCCAAAAAGAAACCCGTGGATGACCAACGTCGTGCGATGAATACCTTCGAGTCGAGATCTACAGCGGTTCAAAAGCAGCCGGCGCCCTCCGACAGATTCCTTGATGTGGTACGTCGCAGGTTATATTTGCTGTTTCTAAACTCAAATTCTTATTTGCATGCCTCATATGCCCTGTGCTGCACAGATGGAGCGCAACACGCTTCATGTGACGATGGAAGCTGCGATGGTAAGGCTGTTGTTGCTTGTACTGCCTTGATTAATTATCAGTCAGCACTCTAACTTATATGTTGATTACACATGTAGATACCACGTCGATGCCGCAGATTCCTGTGCTCAATCGGCGACATCATGACGGAGCAGATAGTCTTCACGAATGGAACGAACTCTGTCGGAAGAATCTGTGTGTCCCTCCTACCTTTGAGTACTGGGTGCCAACAGTTCAGCGTATCTCCGGCCGTGTTGGAGTTAGGTCCGAAGGCCTCAAATGCGTTCCACGTTACTTTTAACGCACGGTATGCTGGAGCCGTATCGGGGATCTTCCAGTTCAGGGGTGTTGGCGTCGAGTCGTTATTCCATCCATATGAAGTTGTCATTGAAGCCAGTGTGAGACGGCATTCGGAGCTAGAGGCACCAAGGAGCGCAAGAGCCACTCAATCGTGCAAGGAAACCGATACCAACGAACGTGTCCAGGAGCTGCAAGCTAGCGCATCTGGGGATCAAGTGGAAGTTAGCCCCATGTTTATTCGGTTTGATCAAGTCCAAAACAAAAGCGGAGAAATGGTGATCAAGAAGGCCAAGCTTCGGTTGGCCAACAATACAGCCCAGACGCTGCCGTTCAAAGTTCGGGCACTGGAAAATTTGAAGGTTCGTCCAGCCACCGGTATGATCCAACCAGCATCGGAAGTTATCGTATCTGTGCTGCCGATATCGCAGCCATTTGTCCAGCAGCGAACGGGAGGTAATGCGAGCAGCATCAATCCGACTTCAAAAGCGAAGGATTGGCTCGGCTCGCTGACAGTTCGAGTCGGTAAACCCTATTTGCGAGAAGTAAGTGTCATTGTTGATCGGCAAGTGGTCCAAATACTCCCTCCGTTTGATGAGATCGCACGATCTCGGCACCAGATTTCTTCACAAACGGACTCTTTTTACTACACAAAGCGCGGAAAGCGGCGAGGCCTATATTTCCATGCCAGAGCAGTGGAATTCGGTTGTTGCAACGTTGGTGAATCACACGAGGTACCAGTGTACGTGTGCAATGGATCCAAGACGCCGATGACAGTTTTCTTGCAGGACCTACAGGAACCTTTTTCGTGTGCTTATACAACGACCACAATCGAGCCTCGAAAATTTATCGAAGTGATGGTAACATTCACGCCTAAGGTTGTAGGGAAAGTTGCTACATCCCTGTTCGCCTATTCCGTTACCGACAAGGCCGTTGTGACGCTCGTTGCTCGAGGCATATAGCTCGAATACAATAAACCACAACGATTGAACAAGTCTATTGTATTCATTTGAGCGGCATTTTTGCGGCGCTACCTACGGGCGCGCCGGCATCGTCTTATACTTTCCATGTTCTGTAAGAAACCCTTCAACATCCGCAAGCACCTCGTCATAGACCGCAACGTCTGCAGGATACACGCGAATCCATCCAGCCCCCGAATCTTGAGACATCTTTTCTACACGGTTCCAGTGGAGATGCCGCTGTAAATTGATCGAGAGCTCCTGCGCCCCTGCAGCTACTTGCCATGACGAGAAGCCAGCGCGCTGAATGCATGGGGCGAAGTGTTGCGTGAGCACTTCCTCCGTGTCGCGCGTTGAAGGCACCTCCACCACCAAATGCATGAAGAAAAACCAGCTTCCTCGAATTGCGTGTCGAATCCCTAGCTTGATGCATTCGAATTGAAGCATCAGGATGAGCCTCTCGTAACGCGGGTCTTCTTGATCCCGCTCCTGAACAGGCCAGCGTACTTGCACCTCCAGCGTGGCGCCCTTCCCCATACGTGAAGCCAGCACTTTCGTTCGCTGATGTGCTGACGGATAGAAAGCTTCAGTCCCAACCTCCATCGCGGCAGCAGCTTTTAAGGATACAGGGAAGAATGTGTCACTTCTCTTCGTGCCAAGTGATATCAACTGTTCGAGAGAAGCCACCGTGGGGTTTAAGGCTGGCGGGGCCGACAGTAAGTCGTCTTCGCTTTGAACCAATGTCGGCTCGATACCGATTTCGACTGGATCAATCCTGGAGAGAACCAAGCGGCGAAGGTTGGCGGTTACTATCTCGAGAACTGCAACGCATAGACCATCAGGTGAGAATTTCGAATGACCTTCGTATCCCCCGTTAAGCTTTTGTGGTGATGAATCATGTTCGGTTTTTCCCCCTAGCGTCTCAAACTCCACACGAAACTGCGCGAATGAGGAATTCAAGGCACCGTAGACGTCTTGGATCGCACGATTACCGTTTAAGGCAAAGTCGCTTTCTTTTTCTTCCTCATCCTCGGGTCGAAGACCAGTTTTTTCACGCTTTATTCCACTTGGAAGCCACCGTGCCAGCACGCTGACCAGCAATCGTTGCGATATCACAAAAAATTCGGGACAGATTTCCATCGAGAAAGGCTCTTCTAGCTGTATGAGCCCGAGCTCTCGTTTCCCGGTGAACTCTTCGGCTTTCTGCATTCGTTTCATTTGCCATGCTGAAAGCTCGCTAAGCATATGCATAACAACTATCCCCAACTACGAGTACAGTAACAAACAAGTTAGAGCCTTGCGAATTGATAATTTTGAGCAAACTCCACCCGCTTTAAAAGTACCTGCGATCGGCGCTTAACACAGTCCAAAAACTTCCGTCTTCCTACCAACAAGGTGACAAGAGAAGAAAACGATGTAGGGTTATCACCGGCATCCTACAGCATATTATCACTTTCGTTAGCCACCAATTCAGCGCAAAAATACAGCGAACAATTATTGAGTGCGTACCGTGTATGATGAGTCATTCTCTGAAGCGTGGATCTCTTCTTGCAATATACACAGTTTTTCAACGGCACGCTTGTCGAGAAGGGATTTCTGCTCAACCTGCGAGTGGTTTCCGATCATAACACGTTGAATCGCCGTCGCTAGCTCCACCAGAAACAAATGCGTCGAAGACTTAGCATCTTCGGAGAGCTCATCCAGTCGATTCCAGGTTTGCCTATCAATATCAACTGTCAGAGCGCTAGCTGCCATATGCGTATTGAGGACGAGGCATGTTGCGAGCTGTAGGAGTCCGCATAGGGAACCCGACGCAAGTAGGATTTTCTGTAGAGCCTGAAGCGCGAGATCTCGGACTTCGGGCAATGCCGAAACAGCCGCATCAAATAGCCACTGTTGAATATTTCGTAGCACCACACCAGCGGAAGTATGCACCGAGGCAAATACTGCCTCCTTGCATGTGATAGACTCAAGCCCAAATGTTTCACCTGTCACCATTAAAATCATGTCAGAACTGGGTCGCATAAGCACGGGTTACGGTTCATAGCCTACCGGCAACATTGGAAGAAAAAATCGTAATTCTGATGGAAGTCACCAGAGTTCCCTACAACCAAACACAAAATAAATGCTTGAATATCCCCAACACAAGACAAACGCAGCTGCCATCACAAACCTTTGGTACGAGTATCCGGGTGTCAGAGGTGCGCTCCACTACAATAGCCACCGCTTCGTACGACATTCCGTCTCTTGAGAAACAAATGGAAACGCGTTCAGGTACAAAATCTGTATGCCATTTCAGCTCGATGGATGAGAGCGTGACTGCGGATGCGAATTGACACACGATCCACTCGTCAGATTGGGACAATTCATCTGCTGTCTTGCTCGCTGATCTCCAATAGCTCGATCCATTATCTAACACACTGGACAACCCGCCAAAAGCACACAAGTCAGAATCGCTGTCCTATATATCAGAGCCACTTGGTAGCGTACTTGGAGATGGCATGCTGGTCGTCAAACGCAGAACTTGAGGTCACTTCCTTTGGAATCACATTCTCCTCGGATAATCGCCGAGGCGGTGACCATTCAGAAAACAACGCGAGGGGCTCGATCTTTCCCAGCATTGTCACAACCTAGTTATTGCAATGATTAGTTCGTTATAACAAAAGTCATGGAAAAGTTCTAACAGCGACAAATACAGACCTGCCGAAGAGGCCCCACTGCAGCCGGTGAATTCGGGTCAAAAGTGCTAATCACCGCTGCCAGCAATCGAATAGCCACCTTCATAGCAACCAATCATCCTATTAGACACCACTTCCTCTACGTGACCATCAGCCTCCCTACTTCCTCACCTGGTGTAGATGATTCTGCTGAGTGATCAGTTCCAGCTTTCTCGGTCGGTACTGTGGTTTGCCTGTCAGCCTCGGCGCGAACGGACACCTGGAGATCCTCTCCACCACAAACTTCAGTTCGCTCTTAGGCAGTCGTACCGGCACCGCTTGCAGCGGCATGCCTTTCCGAAGACACCCGTCCACATGGGGCATGCTCAACTGGAAGTTCGCCACCTTCAGAGGCTTCCCACTAGCAGCAGCCAGAGGCTCTCCCGCCGTACGAGTGGTCAGCACCTCTCTGGCTCGCGGGAATATGACGCTCACACAGCGTTCGCAGTTGATGACCGTGTGCTCGATCTCTTCCGTCGTGACAGGGAACCCCTCCATGGCCTGTTGGATCTCCTGCAGTGAGCAGACCCACATGACCACAGTCGTGGTCGCCTTACAGCGACGACAGCCGTCTCGGAACGGCCTGGCGTTGTTGGTAGCGGCTGTGCAGGTGGGGCATTTGGCGTGTAGCTTCCCGTCCGCGTCCGTGAGCGGCTGCGTGTAGAGCGCGCCGTGCACGTCGCAGCCGGGGAACTCCAGGTACTGGCACTCGCTGCACAGGATCACGGCGAACGTACGCAGCGTAGATGTGTCCGCGCCGACGTCCACAGGCGTCGAGGTCGTTGCGGAGGGCGGTCCAGCGCTGTTGCTCGTGGCCTCGCCGCTGCTGGATACCGTCATGCTTGGCGGCAGCTCTTCGACTGCTTGAAGAAAAGATCCTCACGAGAACCGAATCAGATCGGACCCCCTAGGGCAAAAGATAATCCCGTGACAAAGCATATCTGATAAACTACGATATCGCATGATATTATGCCTCACAGGCGACCGGTTGGCTGACCGCCATTTCCAGGAAACGCGCGCATCAGGAGCCCGAGCCAAAAGAAGTGTCGCCATGGCCGAGCAGGGGAGCAGCAAGCGCAAGCGCGACGAGAGCCATGAGCGCAAGCTGCCGCTCACCAAGGAGCGCCGCACCAAGGTGCGCCAGGAGCACATGGAGGAGGAGTTCGCCGAGACGTACCACGGGCTCACGGCGCTCTACAAGCTGCTGGAGGTCAAGCACCTGCAGAGCCCCCTGTTCCTGCCGCGCACGCTGAGCTACCGCCTGGACCCGGCGTGGCAGCAGAAGGACAAGACCGATGTGAAAGCAGAGAAGAAGACGCAGCCGCAGACGGCGCAGGCGGGCGCCAACCTCACGGAGTTCAAGATCGGCATGACGCCCGAAACGATGGAGGCTTTCAAGAGCCAGAAGCAGCGGCCAGGCGTGCTCCTCTCGGTGTTCACAGCCACCGGCAACAAGTTCAATGACAACCAGTTCACGCTGCAGGCAACGTGCTTGATCCCCGTGCCGTTCTCCAAGGACGTACCGCTGCCCAAGCAGTTCTTGCACCCGAGCGCTGATGTCTGCGTGGTCGCCTTCCAGGTGGTGGAGATCAGTGATGTTGGTGAAGAACTTGCAGCCCAGTCTGCGTTTACGTTTGCAGCACCGTCGACAGCGACTACCGTGAGCGGGAAGGACTTGCTGACCACGGCGTCTAACGGTCGCACGCCTCTGTTTGGCAGCATCTTGCGGCTTAACGTGTCGCGACGTCGGGTGGGCTACGTTAGCATTGAGCTGCCGGCTATCGCGTCCTCGGTGCATGGTGGTAAGTGGAGAATCCTTTTGGGTGGCAGAAGACATTGCTAACGGTTAACTGTTGCGCTGTAGGCGTCAAGTGTGAGTTCCGTCTGACGTGGGATCCGTTGCCCAAGACGAAGAAAATGCAGCGTCTTGCAAAGATCTGCGATGCGAAGTTGATAGGGGAGAAAGATGGGACGAAAAACGATGAGAGTTTCACGTTGGCAGTCCCGAAACGAGATGTCGCGAGCGCGGAGCGTCACCCGTCTGCAGGGGTATGTTTGCCTGTGTTTGCATTACATTTGATTGCGTTGTCGCTAATGCGGTTTCATGCTGATGTGATGTATAGGTTTGGTTCCACTTCCTCTACCACTCGATGCTTCGTCGCATGAGCGAAAAACGCTCCGAGTACTCCTGTGCATGGTGTAACATGTTCGCTGGGTCACTGCGTGGTCTTGTAGCTCACCTTGTGTCTTCACACGACCGCTTCCGCTTCCAAGCCACGGTGCGTTTCTTCTTGGGAAAACCTTATCGAAAGCTTGATGAACTGACTTTTTGGTTCGCAGGTTGGCCACGACAATATCCCGCACATTTATGTGATGGTGATGCAAGAGCACCAACCCCAGAAAGGAAGCTCTGGGCGCCGCTCAGCTTTCTCTGAGCTTGAAATGTTCCCGAACGAGGAGCCAAGTCGATTTGAGCACCACTTTACGCACCTGTCCGGAAAGAAGTATGGATCGCATGGCTCCCAAGGTGTGGAAGCTGTCGAAGGTCTGATGCAAGAATTCGATGAGATGGAGATCTCCCAAGAGCAACCGCAGGAGTTTTATGCGCCGCTTCTTCAGCGCCAGTACTTCCACTCCCGAACAGGGGCTGTGGTATTGGACCACGAAAAAGATTATGACAGCGACGATGATGTCGACGAAACTTGGATCACGAAGCAAAGCGAGAGGGTACGTATCCATAGTCCGGTGGGCTGGAAATGCTTCATTATGATCTTGTCTAATGCTCATTGGCTGTTCGGATTGTAGTTACTGGACGAGTTTGAAGATGTTTCGCTGGAAGAGAAGGAGTTCATGAAGAAGTGGAATCGCCATGTTAAGGAATTCAAGTACGTGTTTGCTCCTTGGTGGATATTAACGTGAAAAGTGGTCACTGACTTTTGCTTCGATGTGTGTTGCACGAGTAGGATCTTGGCGGACTTTATGGTTGCGTCCTCTTGCCGCAAGTTCGCCCGGGACCACGGAAAGTGGCTCTTGGATCACGGACTGCGCCACAACTTCTTGCTCCATTTGCTTAATTTATGGGACAACTCGTTGCTGAACTCGCGCGCGATCATTGACTGCATGCTGATTGTCGATCAGTACAAGGTAAGATATGGTTGGAGCAAGTTTCCGGACCTCAGTGGCTAATCGGTGTAAATGTCTTTTGTGAAGGAACCTGAGGCGGCACCAGAAAGCGACGCGAAAGCGGAAACCCAAGCGAAAGCGGGGCCGGAGCAGGCGAAAGGTGAACCGGAGCAGCCGAAAGAGGAGGCACAAGCGAGCACGACCCAGTAAACCAACACTATGTAGCAACAGCAGTAGTACGGGACTCGTGCCAGCGGCCTTTATTACTTCTAACGCCCCTGTTTGCAGTAGTGACAGCGTGGCTGGGCTTCCCGACCCCAATCCTCTCGGCAAGCCAGCGTGCTACGCTCGAATACATAAGTGCTTCTTCCTTCGCCTTCGCATAACCACCATCGAGTTTCTGTGGGACTAACCTACTATTTGTAGCAGTCTTCTCTACTGTGGCGGTGCAGGCGCCTTCTCCTCGTCGGAAGATGATGGCGATGGCACACGCTTCTTCGGTTTCGTCCGACGACGACGCGCCTTGTGCTTGCAGTCGTGCGCATGCTGATGATGACGCTCACCGTCGTCCGAGTCTTCGCCGCTCTCACTGGAGCTCTCACCGAACTCCCTCTTCTTGTGGAAAATGCAGCATTCTGCAGCACACCAAGGCGCGACGTTGTGAGCCAACGCTTCCACGGCGACAGAAGGCTCAGATCTGCATTCCGCATAACTTACTGTTGGAACGTCTGCGTCCGAGATGCTCGTTATCCACCACGCTCTCGTTGAACGTCACGTGGGGTCGCGGCTGCAGCTCCATGCGGTAGACTGGGGCTGTGCCTGTGGGTGCGGGCGGCGCCACCACCTCCGTGGCTACCTCCTCGCGCGCTGCACTACTCATCGTTTTCCAAGGCAAAATCCCCAATGAGTGTCGCAGTCTCTGCCCATTTAGAGCAATACAAACCGTAGTATATTTACATGGCTATACAAGAACTAGTATTGACAGTGTAGCCATCTCGCGAGTTGAAGTGGTTGAATCTCGAAACGTAGTCGTCTAAAACGGGGTGCCCGCCGCCTGATCGCACTTTACGGACCTCCGTCTGCGGTCTTAGTCACACGAGGCCATAGATTTAAGAAAATATTAGCACGGGCCGTCGCGTCAAATAGATACGTCGCAGTTCGCCTAATCCAGGCCTGCGGTCATCAGCATAAACAAGCAGCCACCCCGTTCATATCACCTCACTGGCCTGGTATATGCATAGAATTAGCCAGTTCGCCAACTAAATGTCGCCACCTCAGGTCAATTGCCGTGGAAATACTCTTGACACTGGCTAGCCTTGGACCAATCGCGCTTGCGCTTGTCGCCACACGCAGCGTACAGCTCGCACATGTGCGTGACGGTGCTGTGGCAAGCCAGCGGGTTGTCTCTTCGGCACTCGATTTCCTGGACCATGCCACCGAGCTCGTCCACTTGTGGCACGATATCCCTTCGAGGCTTGATGGTCAGCACGTAGTCTCGGATAGACTCATCATCCACATCAAATCGGCCTCGAGAATAAAGCAAGCCGGGCCCCGAGAACGACACGGCCGGCGTGTGAGTCTTAGCACCGACCATGGCTGCCATCGCGCCGCCAAGACTGTGGCCAGTGAGGACGAGGTGGTCACCACCAACGCGCTTGCGCACAACATTGACGTGGTCTAGCAGCTCGGAGTACACTGGAGGGGGCATGATGGTGCGGAGAAACTTCATTGAAAGCATCTCCACGACAAATTCGGTGGGAAGCTGCTTCAGGAACGGGAAGAAAATGTTGGCAGCCTGCATGACACTCACGCCAAACCAGTAGTGCAGATCTTCGAGGGCGTCGGTTGCTGTTGCAGTGCCGCGAACAGCGATAACCGTCATGTTGATCGTGGGGAAGTATAATTCAGCCCACACTTGATGGCCTGCATCTTCGTTGTTGCGCGCCACGTACTCCCAGTCGCCGAGTTCCGTGCCATTGAAGCGTTGATTGAACGACTTGACTTGAACTGCAGTATTCCAACCGTAGATAGAATCAGCTATTAGGGCGAAGTCCACGATGTCTAGCGACTGCAAGTCGAGAGCACAGATTGGATACTCGGCGACCTTTGTCCAGTGCCCTGGTGATCGCGTCGAGTGCTTCGCAAATGGAGTTGATGAAGCAGCGCGGGACTCGGCCGTGGGTGGATACACTAAGAAATCACCACCTTGCACGAAAGTACCGATTGCCCACGTCGACGAGAAAAACACGAATGATAAAATCACGAAAAAGGTGATGAAAGACTTGAACGTAAGTCCAAAAATCTGCCAAAACACCATAAAAATAATTAGCAAGCTGAACGATCGAGCAGTAGTGCACATGATCGTATCGTACCTGAGGAAATTTGGCCTGAATTGTGTCGCCAAGAAGAATAAGACAAATCCCCATAATCCCCCAGCCGATGTAGAACGCATAAAACGAGACGATCGCACTGAAAACTACGATTGGCCACAAGATTCTCAGTCGACGCTCATAGGAAAATTTTGCCCATAGATTCATCTTGTGTATGTGTTCTCCAATCTTGTGTATGCGTTGCTTCCCTTCCAGTGCCTCCTGGGTCTCGTTGGCGTCCCGAGCAGGGTCACACGTGCTTTCAGTTATCGTTTCTGGCGTCGTCTCTGTTGGAACGTATTGTGTTCCATCACCAGAATTTAGCAACTGCTTCTCTTCGTTCGAAGCTATCCCTTCAGAAATTGTTGCTGATCTCCAAGGACAACAAATATCTCGACAGCGACCACCAAACTCAAAAGCAGCTTCCACAAAAGTGAAGAAGCTGGTTTGGAATTGCTCCACTGCACGAAAGCCGATGCTCACCAACCAAAGATGTTCTGCGCGCTTTTCGTTCTCCATCTCCAGTAGCTCTCGCTGCATATCGCGGTAGCGTCGTCGATAGTTGCTCACATACTCGCGCATCTTGCGATTCCGAGCACTGCAAAAATGGCAAATCATCCATACGCCCAAATAAGTTGCTTGCATGTAGAATCCGCACTGAATGTAGTCTAAGAACGCTGCTAGGGGGGACATGTTCGCGAGTAGTGAGACTATAAAGGTCCACATCGTGATCACTTCGAAAACGAGTGGACATAGCACGTCTGTAATGACAAGCGTCGAAAAGTCCAGAGGTGGGCCGTCAAAGTGCGTGGTGTTGAACTTAACGGTTGTACTGGCAGCCTGAAAGGCGCGCTTCCACCGCGCCGAGGGTGAGGTATACTCGTCACTGCTGCTGCTGTCACTGCTTCGATGACGAAGGTACCGGCTGCTGCGCTTGTGACCGGATTCCTCGGTCTGTTCTCTCCGGAACAACAGCTCCAGCTCGTATCTCATTTCATCTTCTGATTCCTTGTTCTTATCGTCGAACGGGTCATCGGTATTGATGGCACTCAGCAGATACTTCGGCCCCGCGGTGACGCAGCTCACCAAGCGTGCCCAAGCTTCCTCGTCTTCGTCGTCTCCCCGGAACGCGTCGAACCTTTCTCTCTCCAGTCGGTCGTCTGGCATCTCGCGCCAGTGGCGCATGTAGTGGATGCAGACACAGAGCGATAGGCGGAAGTTGGCCAGGCTGCCTTCCCTCGTGTCAATGGCGTCCAGGAAGAGGCGACTGGATTCCTCGAAGCAGTAGGACAGGAAGATCAGCGCGAACGGCAGGAAGGCCAGCAGCACGATTGATCGAACTGTGAAGAAGGCGTCCGTGCGCGCGCTGGGCAGGAAGATTGCGAAGAAGATCTCCATGAGGAACGTGACGCTGAACATGAGGATGCACATCAGGACCAGGAACGAGAAGTAGCCCAGTCTGAACTGGCACAGCGTGCGGTACAGCGTCCACTCGCCGTCCTCGCTTGACAGCTTCTGCAGCTCGGCGCGCCTCCCCGCCTGCGTCGCCATGCGATCGTCGCGGCTCGACCCGGCCTCGGACTCGGAGCTCTCCATACCTGTCTGTACGTGCTCCATGAATGATACTTCTGAAGTAGAAGATACCCAGGCAAAGGTGAAATCACAAAATTACTAAGCACCCTTTATTAGGACAATGACCAGCCCATTTTTAAAAGGGTTAAGAAAACTCTAAAACTTATACCTAAAAGTAAGGTTCCATCCCAAAACCACCCAAAATTCCAAGCACCCACCCATGATTTTAAGACCGGGTTTTTCATCCACTTTCATTTTGGAAAAGCGACACAAGTCAAGATGATGCGCAAGGTGTTGACGTCCCGGGCGAGTCAGCGCGTGCTGCACAGCAGCCGCGCCTCCACAAGCGTGCGGAGCCGCGTCAAGATCATCGGCTCGGACGAGGCTTACACGCAGATCGCTACGGTGCGTGAGATTGGTGTCCAGGAGTGGTGGCAGACTGCCTGACTTTGGGAGAGATATCGTCGCTGTCTGTGTCGTAGGAGGGGACAGGCCGCAAGGCGATCGTGTACTTCACGGCCAAGTGGTGCCCGCCCTGCAAGATGATCGGACCCATCTACGACGAGCTGAGGTGGGCATTCGCTCTAAGTGGATCGGCGTTGTCGCGTGTCTGATTTACGCCTTTGTTGATATCATTGGACTGCAATTTGCAGTGCCAACTACGCAGACATTGACTTTGCCAAGCTGGATGTCGACGAGCTGAACGATACGACCTCTAAGGCTGGCGTCCGCGTACGTCTCGCAGTTGCTGTTGTGGGGTCCGGCCCCGTCTCGCGCTGAAATGTTGTTGTTGGTATTGTGTTCGTGTGCTGCAGTCGATGCCTACGTTCTTCTATTTCAAGGACGGCAAGTTCCAGCAGTCGCTCTCGGTACGACATACATCTTCGTAGACGGAAAATCACTTGACTCACTTTGAACGTCGGTGTGATTGCAATGATACTGAAGTTTTCCGGCGCGGATGAGGAACTTCTGCGCAACAATGTCAAGCAGCTGAACGACCTGTAAGCCGCAGGTGTGCCTGTAGATATGTGCACCGCTCACAAAAAATAAGTTTGTGCAGACAAGAAGCTCTATCAAGAAAGATGCGTATGCTTGAATAAAACTCAACGCACTTGCTGCTCGTTCAACTCAAGATACACAGCAAAGGTTTACACCCCCGTCAAGACCCAATTGTGTCGCCGCGACTACATGTACATGTATGCTATTGCTCGGCGATAACTAGCGATTATCGGCGAGATTCATGCATCTAGGAGCGCCTTGGTGTGACGACATCGTTGTCAGCCCCACGATATTTTTTCACTACCCCCTCCCTCCCATATCTGATCGGTGAATAAAAAAGATCTTCTGGCCGTTACAGTTGCAGGCGCGACACTACCCAACTTGCCAAGCGCCGCTCGCACCACCCTCCGCCGCACCTCGCTTCAGGCCTCCTGTGCTTCCGATCCAACACAGATCCATGGCTGACAAGGACCAGCATCCCACGGGCTACGGGGCCATCCCGAGCCACGTGCGCCTGGGCGTCGG
>JAIKVD010000816.1:0-14770 GCA_024679075.1 Phytophthora uliginosa
TCCCGCTTTTCCGCTCGCTGGAGCCGCTGGAGCCGCTGGAGCCGTGGAGTTAGGCGCATTTCTGACGTGTATCATTCCATTCCCCCAGCCTACGTGCAGGAGTGCGTCCACTCCAATAGCGTCGGCGTGGACGCCACCTTCGTCTTCCTGCTGCAAGTGATCGAGGAGCTGGACGACGCCATTGGCGAGTTCCTGCCGCTCGCAGCCAATCCGCAGCCGCTGCCCCATGACCACGAAGTCGAACTCGGCACGCTGCTGTCCGCTGCGTCGCTGGTGCGTTCGCTGCAATGCTGTGGATGCAATAAAAGAGGAGCTAAAAGACCGCTCAATTGTTGTTATTGTTGTGTTGCAGACTATTCGGTATGTGACGGAGCGTCGAGCCATGACGCCGCTGCTGCAGCGGTACCGAGACGCGTTTGACAAGGTGTTGCAGTATCCCGAGTGGTCACACAAGTGCTTCTACGGACTCAAGGCGGTGGCGTTGATGGGGACCACACGAGCGCTCGAGAGCTTCGGAGAGCAGGTGCCCGCGGGCGACGTGCTGAAGCAATTGAGGTGGCTGTTCCCGCTGTTCCAAGACGAACAGGTTCAAGCGGAGCAGTTGGCGCTGCGGTTGAACACCCTGCTGCGTCCGGCGTGTGAATATGTGGCGGTGGCACTGCAGACCCACCCAGCGGCGAGGGAAGCTATCTTCACGGAGGTAGGCTGCCTTTTAAGAGGGGGAGGGTGGAGCTGGAGAGTAAATGGGGCGTTTCTTCTTCGTGTTGCAGGTGCTGCCGCAACTATTGACGCTGCTGACGAAGGAAGGCGCGGAGAAACAGGAGACTACAGTGGCGGAGGCAGTTAAGGTGGAGCTGGCGACGACTGTTGCCGTGCTCTTGGAGGCGAAATCACCGTACACACCTCCCAACATGTTCGCCTTGTTGGCGCTTCCCTCGTTTGTCGAGGAGATGGAAGCGGATGAATCGAAGGTTTCCAGTAGCAACGCCATGTTTACCACCAATGCGGAAGCCAAGTCTGACAGGTTGGAAACTCTTGACGAAGGGGAGGAGAAGCCTTCTGCCACAGCGATTGCAAGGCAGCGGGAAGAGGGCTGCTGCAAGGTGCTCTGCACATGGCTGGAGGTGGAAACGAGGCGAATGGTGGCAGCTCAAGCACTAGCCGTCATGTACAGGATCATGGCGAGTGGCACTGCGGCAGAAAACGTGACGAACGGCGCGATCTCACTTACGTCCCCGCTCAACGAGATGACCAACGCGTACGTATGCTTTGATGTTGGCATGCGACTACTTTTTATCTCATTTTCTCCTCTGTTTACCAGGCTGAGGGACACAGAATTGACTGCACTTCCTGATTTCGAGTTCATTAATGCGCTGCTCGAGTCGATTCGTGACATTTTCCTGTTCCAGCAAAGATTGGCTATCCCCGCGCTTGAAGGTGCTTTCAAGGCCATGCGCAGCGTAATGGCTCGACTAGAGGTGAGCGAGAGTCCTTGTCCTTTGACTGCACAAAGCGTTGACTAATGCTTGCGTGAAATGACTACAGGCTGGTCTCGCGTTATTTTCTAAGAAGCACTCGAGTGAACGGCGCAGTGCCAAGGGAGCATGCTCAGCGATCCGACACACGCTTGTGGAGGCGTTCCTCGCCTGGCTGCACCACCCCGACGCAGCCAATTTGCTCACGTGCCAGGTGGACTTCTTGCACAATGTGGCGGGTACTCTTGCCGACCCGCGCGTTTACGGTGACGTGCTAGCTGTTCTACGCGCATCTACAGTTCCAGAGGCCAGCGTTGAGTACGATACTGGTCGTCGACTTGCCGTCGTGACACTTTGCCAGGCCATTAACCAGCTCGCCCGGTATTCCAAGTCAACGGCCAACCGTATCGTATCGGGTCTCACTCGAGTTGCAGCAGCCTGTCGCAGCGATATCCACCCACTGGCTAATGAGCTAGTGACCCCTTTGCTGCCGTCAATGCTCGATGGATCGCAGTGGGGGAAGTTTTTGCGCCTTCGCACCGAAGCTGTTGCGACGGTACTGATTGGTTGCGCTGAAAATGACGAGTTCCAGGTACGTGTCTGCTGTGGTATGCTATGACAAGTCTCTGTCTCATTAATGATAATCTTATGGTGTCGTGTAGGTTGCAAACCACCCGTGGATCAGCGACTTCATCAGCTTTCTGCTTGACCCCGTTGTATCCTCGGAGAACGTGCACTCGTTCATGCTTCTATGCGGGTTGATCCGAGCAGAGCGCAAGCTGCTGCTTCACGTGGTATCGTTCTGCATGGCAAACCCGCAAATGGTCACGCAGACTTTGCATGAACCTCTTGCTCGGTGGCCGCTCTACGAGGAGGATGCCGAGCTGGTCGTCGTCACGCTGGAACTGCTCGAGGCATTGCTGAGCGCAAATACTCTTCGAGCTACGGTGGACGTCGACGCGATCTATGCCACGATTCTGCAGCTATCCGAGAACGCGGCAAGTGAAGGCCTGGATGTGATTCCTACCGTTTGCAAGCAAGTTCTCGCATCACTGAGCTCTCAGCAGTAGACTAGTCAAGCTGCCTCCGTGCGCGCGGGATATCTACGAGCTCGCTGCGCCAAAGGAAGGAGGCTGCTCATGTGAATTACTGGGGACTAGCGCCCCACCCACCCACGAACACACGTGCCAGTACAACTCGCCGATCGAAGGCGGGTCCGAGCACTGGTAAATAAGCCCTACAGACGAGTAGATCTGTATTTGAGGGCGTAAGCAATGCGTCATAGAGAGATTGGACGCCACGACGCATCTGTACGTGAATCCTTCTTGGCAATGGACCAGGAGCGACTGGTACTCACAGCCTTCTAGACTGTTGATGGTTTCCAGCTCGCCATGTCCGACGCAACCTTCCGAGTTTTGTCGCCACACATGCCCCACCAGTGCCTTGTCCTTCCAGACCTCGAAAATAACATCCATACTCTCCAATCCACCGACATACGAAAGAACTACACGGAATGTCCGCTCACAAGTGATCACAGGACTTAATACGGCCAAGTACCGATTGCCATCTTTTGCTTGTGTTCTGCTGCTCGCCCACGAGACGTTGACGGGTAAACGGACAGGAAAACACTCTGGCATTGTCACTTCCAGGCCATAAGTCCCAAGTCGCAACTTGAATCCTCTTGAGCTTCCCACTGCTACGTCACCGTCACTACGTTCATCTTTCATAGACAAGTCGCAGTTTAGAGGGATTTTGGCGTTGCGTCTTGTGCCAGCAGCAGCGCTTTCAACGCTTCCGAAGGAGATGGCTGGATGGAATCGAATGTTGGCCAGCTCGGAGCTTTTTTGGCTTGATATTCTGCTGGCCGAAGTGGCAATGGCTACTAGCACGGTCACCCTCACACCACCGAAAAGCACAGGCATCGTAATTGTCCTTGAGGTGCGATAGCGACCTCCATCCACTACCACTTGCTTCAACGCCGAGTAGAGAACGCAACTGCACTCCCGAAGTAAGTCCACAGCGTACAAACCCTTGCATACGTCCCACGTCGCGCAGCCATCGACATCGGTCATAACAACTTGTCGTTCAGAGCTGCAGTTGTTGGTGATTTGGAGTGGAATACCAGCAAGTTTGATGTTGATGTGCGGGTTGAAGTAGTCGACCAACTGCAGGCTGTACGTCCACCGGTAGACGTCGAGAGGAATCACCAGTTCCTGAACGGAGGAAGACGCGGTCATTGGCCCACTGTACAGCCCGGAGGCAGAAATTGTAGGATACACGGCGACAAGTGATGTCCACTCGAAGTAGTCGAGGTGGAACACGTACAACGAATAGCTACCAGGAATGAGACGGCAGTTTGTTCTACCGTCACCGTCCGTCACGAACAACTGTCTTCGGTCTTTGATGATTCCTCCCGAAGTATCACCAGGCGGCATTGGATCTTGGCCTTCCGAGATGGTCTGGTTATCCGACGAATTCAGGTCACCTGCTTGACTTTTCTTTGAATTGTCTTCTGGGTGATCATCGGATGCGAATTGAGCCTTCTTACTTCTCCACTCTTCGAGGAAAACACGCTCGTCCATTACTCTCTTCTCCTTGAACGGTACAGTGACTCCTCGTAGCATCAGGTCTAGCTCTGCAAGTTCTCCTCTTGTGGAATGCTGCAGCAAGTCACGCTCGGATTCGGATAGGATTAACCGATTCGTAAAGAGCCGTTGTAGTCGACTCGGGAAGCCTTGGGAGTACTCTCGAGTATGTTCACTCTTCCGAGCTCTCTCGATAATGTTCATTTTGATTTTCTCGTAGCGTTGACGCATCACTCGTCTCAGCATCGCTCGTGCTCTAACGACAGATATCAATTTCACATTCAAGTTGGCGGCTATTGTGGCCCGCTTGGAGGCTTTAGTGATGCATTCATTGACAAACGCTTCTGCCACTTCATGCGTGATCTCAATCGCACGCTTCTTCTGCAAGCGACGCCGAATCGACATGAGTCGAGAGCCCATCATAAGCGTAGGAAGCACGGTCTTGGCTAGATTGGAGCTCAATGCATCAAACGAGATGTTCTTCTCGATGAAAACGTGCACTTTTTCCACCGGATCATTGGTCTGAGCACTCACGACTCGAAACTCGACGTGCCGCTTAACCCTCTTGTTCTGAGGAGCGAACGGATTTTGCTGCAGACATTCCTTGATTCCGTGTTGAGCTAAAATCCGTAGCAGGGTGCGATAAATGGACTGGATCGTTGGGAGAGCTCTATTGGCCGAGTTGCGGTGCGTGTACACGTCGATCTCATCCTCCACCTCTTGCAGCTTGAGCGCTATTCGCAACCGGAACTCGCTGGAGCTGCTATCACCTTCGGGTAACGGCACTAGAACGATGCGGCCATTTCGACCGAAGCGAATATTCTTTGCCAGCCGGCGAGCAAACTCCTCGCACTCACGAGTCTCTGTGGCAGGGTTTTCTTTCTCGCTTCCAGTCTCAATGAAATGGACACGAATCTCGTACGTCTGGATAATTCGCAGCTCAGCGAGAAGTACGTTGAGTTCATCAATACTTGCGTAAATGGACGTGGCATTTCCACACCCTCCGATTGCCTGAAGCTGCCACTGATTATTTTTCTTGGACCGGTAAGCGGCAGCTAGAGTGAACCATCGACAGCTTCCATTTGGTCTCGCATCAAACATACCAAGTACATGATGCTCGTCGACATCCTCGAGCTGAATACGAACACGTGGGAGTTGGTTTGACTGCTCGAAGTGGGAATCATTTCCTTCGTCCTCAGCAACTTTTTGTAGGGAGAACAGCACACAGAAGACCTTGTTTGACAAAGCAGTAAGACGAAGATATACGCGATCTACAATACCGTTGTAGATCGTCTGGCCTTGACGATAAGATATGCCTCCCCGTTTAGTGACTGGGCAGCCTTCGTGAACGAAATCCACGAGCTGGAAATCGTAATCTAGCAAGACACAGACAAAACGCCATGGTGATCTGGGCCCGCCATTATCGCACATCACGGTTAAAGAAACCAGAAGAGTATTCATGAACGGAAGCTTGTACAGTCCGGTTGGTGTCGGTGTCAGCATCGACAAGCTCGGTAGATCGTCCATGCGATGATTTTGCGCTCGAGAATAGTTATCCTAGTCATTACACGTAAAATACATCAGCACTTCAACAGAACGGAGCAGTGCTTCGACAACACATTACCTGGATTCGTCTGAGATAGCTCACGACCTCCTGCAGCTCTGTTGATGCGAAATAGAAGCCAATTTTCTCGAATTCTGCCGAAACTTTCCGTTCTGTCAGCACTAGCTTTCGGTTAATTACCGATTCCATGAACGTCCGCTCTCTGTTATGTCGAGACTGACCAGCCAGTGCGAGCAAATGACGAAATGCTTGGATCTGAATCTCTTCACCGGGGGACCGCTTGGCCTCGAACAATACAATCGACTCGATTTTCTTTTTGATGTCCTCTAGGTTCGGGAAACATCCAGTAGAGGCCATCGAGTGCAGCACAACAGTAACGGAACCTTTACCTACATTGCGTGTGAATTCCATTGTAATCTCGAAAGAACCGATGGGTGGACGGACTTCTTCGGAGTTCACCAAAACATTCAGCAAGGGGCTCAATTGCTCAATTCCAGAAACAATTGCGCTCGCTTTCTGCTCATATTCCACTTGTGATCGGCAGACATGGTCGTGACTTCGCTGGATACTAAATTCCAAAGCATACTGAACCAGCACACGTACATCTCCAGCCTGCACCGCAGTCAGCAACAGATTCTCGAATGACTTTGGACTTGCAACGCCCACGTCACAATGAGCATCGTCGAAAAAGTTCGCTAATAAGACGATCGATCCTTTGGTGATGGGGGGCACCCCACATACTGCAGAAGTTGTTTGTGAAATCGGTGTCCAGATCGGAGGAGCGTTTTGTCTCCAGAACACATTTCGATGAACGTTCACGACATTTTCAAAGCTCGAGTTATCTCGCATAGAACCGACCTCAGGAATTGTCAAGGAGATCAGTGGCTCACTTTGGACGCTGTTAGGTACTCGTCCTCCACGGAATTGGCCGTGGGAAACCTTCCAAAGCTTGAACGAAGCAATGAGTCCTACGAAGCCGATTCTGGACCTCCAATCACGGACACTTCTCGCGTAGGATGGGTGGCCCCCTACGTAAACCGAGTTGGAACTTGAGGGGGCTTGGACCCACGCAGAGCTACCACCGACACGTCTTCCGTGAAGAGGACTGGGATTCAACGGACCAGTGGTGCCTATATGGCGTATTCGTGCATAGTCTATCAGTTCATTGTCGAAAAATATTTGAAGATATCGGCAGTCGAACACGATTTTCAAGTTGACCCAGCGATTATTGGGCAATTCGTAGTTATTCGCCCAACATTCCCATTTTTGCCAACGAACGCGACAACCCCCATCCTCTCCTTTATCTCGATAGTTCGGAAGAACCCCGCGGTCGTAGATTGAATAGGTGGTCTCGTCATCATCAGAATTCTCGACGCGAAGTTTAGCGGATAGAAGTTTCGGTGTCGACTCGCTTCGGCCTGCCCAACAAAACGTTGTACACCGTCAATATATGTACTGACCTGTCTAAATGTATCATTCATGTAGTGCAGATACCACCTTCAAACACGCTTGAGAACTCACTTCGTTTGCGTATCACGGTGGTTTCTTCACTTTTGTCAGCTGAGCAGCCGAAGACACTTCGGTTCGTGCTGCCACAGCACAACCACCGGACAAACTCGCCTGAGTCATCAAGCTCGGGTGATTTATGGCGCGCTCCATCTTCATCGCTTTATTACGAACAATTATGACGAGATAAATATTAGAACCATCATTTTCACCCGCGTCGAATCCGTGAAAAAATCATCACAACGCTTACACTCTCGCTTTGTATTTTTCCGTGTCAGCAGCCTTGAATAGCAGCATACAGATAGAAAACCCACCATTACCAAGCAAGCGAGAAGGTTCCGCGTTTTCGGGTCCTTTAGACGCTTCAGAGAGCGGGATTTCGACAAAGCCGTCTCCATACAGCGAGATTACCGCATCTGCACTGAACGTAGTAGTCGCAGCCTTACTATTTGTCACAGCAACATCACTTCTTGCAGGCTTCGTTACACGCACTTCTTGGCTAATAGTCCTATAGCATCACCCACATGCTGTCAGAAACGCAAACAACACACGATAGTTCACTGTCGTCGAACCTGGGGGGAGCTGGCTGGGGCGAATCAGGCGTCACCTTCTCCTCAACAACTGGGCAATTCGCAATTGGTTGCACCGGTACTGGTGCAATTTGTTCTGCGATTGAGGTTCCTTTGCTGTCATCTGCTCGTCGTTCCTCACTGTCAGTTCGAAGATAAGTCGGACGTCGTGGAGCATTTTTCTTCCGACACACGAGTGCAGAGCTGGAAGTTGGACGTTGTGGCTTCTTCAATGGCTTTTTCTTGCCATCCTTCACAACTCCGTAGATGCTCAACAGCGTTTGCTGTCGCCCTGAGAGACTCATGCCACAACTCACACAATTCAATCGGCCAATGGATCCGTTACACTTCAACTCCAGTACTCCAGTATTTGTCAGAATCCGTATGCTAAACAATTTGTTTTGAGAAATGAATAAACGTCGTTTAGAAACAGCTTAGAAACGAAAGTTATTGAGACTTTTAGCACACGAATGTCACTGCCTTCAGTCCCCCAGGGCAAACCAGCGACGCTCGACACCTACATCCAAGCTGCAATCGATGCAAACGCAGTTGAAACCCATGCACCTCCGATAAAAACAACAAGAAGACGAAAAAAGCAGCAGCAACCAATAATTGCATTGCCGGACCCTTTCCACGTCAAATCTGTGGCACTATCACCACCAGCTCCACCAATTCCTGCAAAACCAAAGCGCCGCAAACGAAGGTCTAAACTCAAGAGTAGCATCGTGCAAAGTCGTCAGATCTCTCTGGTAAAATGCAAGTTTCACGTTCGCGGTCTCGTGGCAGTTGAAGAGTTGGAAGATGAAGACGAAGCGGACGAGGTGCAGCAAGAAATTCGAGAAGATTTTTCTCGTTTTGGGGAGTTGCAAACAGTCGCAATTGTTCGGGAAGAGGAAGAGGGCAGTGGCCTATTGCCGTGTGATGTGGTTGTGGAATTTCGAGCTGCGGGAGATGCAGTGAAGGCGTTCACTGTGTTCAATGGGAAAGTGTTCGGAGGGGAGACAGTGACGTGTGTCTGGAGTGAGGAGGAAGATCTGGAGAATTCCATTGTGGTGGTGCAGGGGATTTTGACGCCCGAAGAACTGGAAGATCCTGATGAAGTGGAAGATGTTAAAGAGGAAGTGATGCAGATTTTTACCAAGCACGGACTAGTGAAAGGAGTGGTGCTGGACGAGGCGACAGGAGATGTCACTGTGACTTTCAGCGATTCACAAGACGCCGTGAGAGCTGTTGACGCGGTGAGCGGCTCGCGATATGGCGGTCGTGTAGTAACAGCAAGTTTAATTGGTGGAGAGGGAGAGGCTGGTGATCGTGTCGAGAGATCTCAAGTGGAGACGAAGCGCGTGGCAATTTGCTTCGTTCAGGTACTTCCGTGTTCAAGTTAGCACTCGCTAAGATTTGTTCACCTTACGGAGTTTGGTGTGCGTATTTGATTCTTTAAAGCCTACAGAGTCACCAGAATTGCGGAAACTTGTTGGCACATTGTTGACGCGACTGGCGGCTTTGCAGGTAAACCGAAGAAAATGTGTTTCAAGGATTTAGCTTGATATGCTAACGGAGAGCTGTGTCTTGGACAGGAACGTGCACATGCTCTGAATCCCAGACAAGACAAACGATCTCGACGTTTAGTGCTGGGGCTGCATGAAGTGCGTCGAGGCCTTCTCAACAAGAAAATTCATTTTCTGATCATCGCGACTGACGTGGAAGAATGCGAGGCAGTACAAGAAAAAATAGCAGAAATAAGGGCGATCGCGGCGGAGCAAGAAGTTCCTCTGCTTGCACCGATGAATAGGTTTGTTCTTGTTGTTTTCTATTTAGTGGGTCAGCTAAGTGAATTGATGCATTGCACAGACGGAAATTGGGGCGAGTACTACAGAAGAAGGTGCGCGTGAGCTGCGTTGGTGTATATTCTGTCGAAGGAGCAAACGATCTTTTCCAGCAGATATTGCAAACAATTTCAGCAGAGAAATAGAGTTGTCACCTAGTGCGCGGATCCGTGGCGAGGAAGTTCTCCGAGCTGCCAGCATTGATAGTACTGCTTAGGATCAACTCCAGCGCCGGATTCACGTGTTTTCCTACAGCATACATACACACGTGTCAGATTTTGCCGAGACTTTTGAACAACTCACCAACACACCTCTTGTTCTTGTTGGCAGCATATTCATTGATGCGTCTGCAAGCTTGGACTTGGACTCTCGCAATAGCCTCGTTAGATACCGCCATATACTGCAGGAAGTCCACATCGTCGAGCATCGGGGTGCTGTTGGATAGAAAACGATGATGCTCGATATTGTCGTCGGCGTCGTTGTTTCTGCTTCGGGTGAGTTGTACTTCAAGAGCCTCCACAAGTTTCGATGTGACGCGGCTTGAGCGTAAGCCTCGCGCGATAAGGTATCGCTCCGAGCTCGCTGGGCGACTGGTCTACAAACACATCACCAGCGCATTAGTGCGTCTAGAGCCTACTCCCAAGTGCAGGAAACCACAGTGCACCATACAATTGGTTTGACGATTGCAAACCGCTCAAAAGACCGATGCAGTATCCAGCAAAGCTCCAACATAGCAGGTGTCGCCAACTCGAACGTCTTGCAAACGAAATCCCCTCCGACGCGCAACACTGCAAACATGGCAAGCACCTCAGCCAAGATGAGCCGAGTCATCATAGATTCCTAGAGTTCACACTATTAGTACCCAGTAGCACAACTTCTCGAGGAACCCAAACAACAATTCGAACCTGATTGGATTGTGAGCGAGCATCAAGAAAGCCCCCGTCAGCCACAACCAAGTCCACACCTTCCGCATATCGTGTTCGAACCACGCCGCGAAAGTTGTGGATATTCGCTATGGAGTAAAGGTTGCCTGTTCCATCCTCTCCGTAGCAGATTTCAAACAGCTCGCGAAGCTCCGACGGCAGACGCCAGTCACAATTGTTTGCTGCCGCCTTGAGTGTGATGCCGTAGCCGTGAATACGCTGCACAGTCTCGCTTTCGGCCTTCGAACATCCACCAAGTCGCCATAGCAGATACTCGGAGAACCCTCCGGGGCCTCCACAGATATCAGCAAAGCTTAGCCGTTGACCCAAAGTTCTTGTCCATTTGAAAACATGATCCAACGTCACCAACTTCATCGCAGATCGATTCAGGAATCGATGTCTCCCCAGCTTCTCGTACGCGTTCGTCGCAGCGCGAGCGTTCAGGAATTGCGAGTTCTCGAGCTTATCGAACTTTTGCTTTTCTCGCTCGAGTTCTTCCAGCACCGCCAAGTACGGGACTTTGAATCCTTCCTCGCCCTCCTTGTTATCCTCCCTCAGTGCAGCAGCATCCAGTTCATCTATATCATTATCTTTGCACAAAAGATACAACACACCGTGCGCCCCATTCTCCACGCCTCCAGCTGAGAACTCCACACGCCTCGGCTCGAGCTCGGTACCAGGCATCAATTGAGGCAACGCATCAGTCTTCGTGCTTGTTGCTTGCAACCCACGGCCCCGTTCGCGACGAGGTCTTCCGAACGAAGCGAAGCCCATGGCCGCCAGCATTTCCTCGTCACCATCCATTTTGTCGGTATCGGATCCCGTCGAAAAGCTCAAGTGATCAAATGAGGAGATCAGATCACACACCAAAGTCAACGCAACGATGGGGTGGAGAGTGCCATCGACTATATTATACTGAGTACGAATCTATTGCTGTGGCGTGTCCTGCATGCCTTCCTTTCTCACCAGCTTCTCTGCTCCAGCCACGTCCACTAAACGCTCCGAAACACGCAAACTCACTAAGCAGAAGCAAAATAAAACTTGCCAGTAGCAGAGTCGAGCGAGGAAGGCAGGAGGGCACAAGAACAGCTCCGGCAGCAGCCAAAGCATCTCTCGCGCGCTCTACTGCTTGTCGTCAACTGCTGCCTACGAATGGGTGGACCCATTCTCGCTGTTGCTACCTCCAGCCGCCGCGTTGCAGCTGCTTGTGGTGGTTCCGTTGGACGAGGCGACGCTTTTCCCCCGGGCCGCACGGTGCAGCATTGAATCCAGTTCTGCTTCGAGCTGCAGCTCACGCGCGATGCTCTCGCTCAGCAGCTGCTCCAAGTACTTGATTCGGCTCTGGTCAGGGGCTAACAGCAGTGCCTCGCGTATGTTGCGCCCCTGAGCACGCTGGCGTGTGCGCTCCTCGGCTCCGTGGTGATACCGATCCAGGTGGAGGCGATTGTCTGCAGACGCAGAGCTTTCAGAATCAACTTCGCTAGTGGCTGGTGTCGTCATGTTCAGCTCGTCTGCTGTCAGCGTCGACGAGCCGTCGTATCTGGCCGTCACACTTGGCGATATCTCGAAATCGTCGTCGTCACTCATGTCGGAGCAGTCGGACAGCGTCTTTGCCCGGAACTCATCAAAGTCATGAATCACGTCAATATCTAACTCAACCTTGTCCTCGTCAAGATCGCCGCCAATAGGCATTACCGACGGGGAGTCGAGAACGCTGGGACCCCGAGGGCTATCGTCTTCGTCGTAGGCCGAAGAATCGTCGTGCTTCTCGACGGGATCCATGAACTCCATGTAATCCGGGTGGCTTTCAGGGTCCCACCGGAAGAACATGCCGTCCCATAGAACAACGCGCTTCAGGTTTGCCCGGGGATACAGGACACGGTTCGTCGGTCGGTACAAAGGGTTCTTGTACGGTCCCGGATTCTCCAGCACAGGCGTCCATACAGATTCAGTGCGCTCCCACACCTTATCTAGCACACGCTCGCGTTCCGAGTTGTACAAGAACGTACCGTACATACCGGAGATGAGGGAGTCCGAAATGTGCAGCAGGAACTTCTCGTTGAACTCGAAGCAAGTTGGGAACTGCCGGGTCATCTGCCACACACAGTCCAAAAACTGCATCATCACCGGCGACCGCTCGTTCGGCTGATCTGTAATGTCCTTGCCCACGCCAATGCGATCTGCAAACTTGTGTCCGAAAGAGCACCATTCCTTTTCTACGAGACTGGCGAAACCGCGAATGCTACGGTAGAACGGGTCTAGAATGAGCTGCGCCAGGGCCACAAGCTGCGGGGTACGATCCCAGCCGTCACTGCAATGCACCAGCACTGAGGCACCGTCTTCGTGGAGAACCTCTGCGACCCTACGGGCGCCGGACAATACACGCATCACGTGCTTGAGCCACCGAGTGTCTGAAAAGGCAAGCGAAATAAAGTGAGTCTACCCACGCACATAGCAATTCGAACTCAAAAAGACCACCTACTCTCGAGGCGATTATGGTAGTGTTTGTCGCCGTCTTCAACGCTGCTAGGACTGACCAAGGCTGCATCGACGAAAATACAAAATTCAATCGTAAGTCACGAGTGCCGATGACAGAGACACGGTTTCAAACTTACACTTAAGCGCGTCCAACGACTCGCGCATCTTGTGAATATTAGCGATGCCCATAAACTCAATAGTTGCGTTGTCGTAGTGCTGCGAGTTTTCCACACCTGCACAAGCGATCAAGAATGCAAGATTAGCAAATTTTCGCACATCCGAGCAATATTTTTCACCCACTGCGTACCTTTTCCTTTAAGTCGGTTGCCCTTGGTTGCGATGGGCTTGCGCGCGTCGATAATGTGAAGAGGCGGCGACATGTTTGAGCTGTTCTTGTTGGCAGAGTCGCGGTACGCGCGCAGAAGTATCCGGTCGGGCTCGGATCGGTTGCCCGCCATACCGTAGTTAGGCTGGCTGGAGCGGGACAACACGCTTTTGTTCACAGGGTGACGCCACACAACAACAGGAAGACGAGCGCGTGATCGGAAGCGTGCCGATTGCACTAACTGCTCCTCTGACATGAGCGATGGCACCACCATAAGCTGCGGGTATGTAGGGCTGAAGCGGAACTTGGAATTCTTGAGAAGTCGCCACGTGATCACGCCTTCCTCTTCAGGCTGCTTCTTAGCCGACAGGAAACCAAGACGCTGGTACTCAGCAAAGGGCGAGTACACAAACCAGCCGTTGTGTTTTTCCGGAAGTGGAGCTCCGCGCTGCTGCGATTTCTGGCTGTGATAGTCGAACGCAAAAAGCGTACCGATAATGTTAGGCGGCTTCAAACGCAACGTCAGCAAGTTGAGCCACCGGTAGTCCGGCGTCTGCGGAAGCTGGTCGTAGCCCTTCTTCCTCGAGTACGCGTCGTGCATCGCGAGTCGCAACGTACGCAGATCCTTGCAGGTGATGAGAAGCATGAGGCCATCTCGTGTGATCGTATCAATGGCTGCAAGGGGCAACTCGAACGAGCCGAACTTCCACGATGAATCGTACGGCACGAACGTGACGCGGTACGACGTGATCTTCAGCACGCCTTGCACTGCGCGGTCGCTCTGCGACATGACCACGAGGTTGGTCACGCGCTGGACATGCTCCACCACCTTCTCGCCCGGTAGCAGCTGGAAGTGGTCGCTCACCATCGAGTCGCGGAGCTTGGAGCGCTCAAACGTGCTGGACACCGTCGACGCCGTCTCGTCGATAATCTCCGTGGGTGCTCGCGACGGGGTCCCCGCAGTCGGATTCTTCTTGCTGTAGACCATGACCTTGCCCTGCTCAAGCGCCTGCACGAAGTTGGCGCGGTCCTCGGTGCTGTAAAACGTGATCTTCTTGTTCACGCTGGAGTTGCCCATCTGAATCTTGAGCTGCATGCCCAGTCGCGACTGGGGCTTGGCCGTCACGGCCGCGCAGCTGTACTCCTCCCTCTGGTCGTGCGCCGACAGGAAGTAGAGCATGCGCTCCTCCACGTCCACCTGCAGCTGGATGCTGGCGCGCTTGCTGCCGAGCTTCTCCAGCACGCTGTCGCTCTTCTTGACCGTGAACGTGTAGAGCGTCACCTCGGACGACGGCGGCGCGTTGCGGTTGAACCCGAACACGTTGCTGCTGCTCGTGTACGTGGATCGGCTGCGTCCGTTCTCCACGAGGAAGTTCGTGGACGAGTCGCTGAGCGTGTCCACGGCCCGGCCGCCGTTCAAGTGCGACGGGCGATCGTAGAAGCTGTTGCTATGGCAGGTGCTGGCGTAGCTGCCGAGCGAGCTGCGGCCCACCGAGTCGGGCCGCGGGATCTCCATGTT
>JAIKVD010000817.1:0-14769 GCA_024679075.1 Phytophthora uliginosa
CATGAAGACTCCTCCGCCCGCCGCCGACACCTGTCTGTACGGCTCTGTGGTGGGCATGGACAAACTCTTGGCGCTGGATCTGCACGACAACCAAGTGGGCTACGCGTCTCCGAATTCTCCGCCGTCGGAGTGCGACGAGTGCAAGCAGACGTTGTCATGTCCTCCATCCGTCGACATGACAACCCGTCCACGAAATTATCGAACAGTATAGCAGACGCACCACGACACTCGTCCTCCGGGGACCAGGCAGCTACCGGCGACTGTCCCGCGATCCCTCCACGAGCAACCCACGACCTCAGGCGAGAGCTCATACTGCTCTCACCATCATCGTACCAAAGTTGGGGTACCTAAGCACGGTACCCCCGACCTTGAAGAGTAGTTGAAGTGAAGTTGCAGGTCGCAGCCCTTGGGTAGCACGCGCGCAGGACGAGTCCACCACCGGACCCTCTGGCACTCCACCCGCATATCCAGGTGCGGGACATTCTCGCCGACCACTGGTACGCCGTCCTCGGCGGACGCGGTGTTGGGCGAGTTTCTGCCGGAGTGCATTACTTCGATCTTCCGTAGCACGCAGTTCGGCGGAGATCGCCACGGGCGACCGCTCGGGTACGCTGGTTTCCACGACCACGCGAGGTTCATCCAAAGCATCATGAAAGTGTAGTAGTTCATCGACCTCGTCGTAGCGTAGGCGGCTGAGGCTCGCAGCCTCAGCGTTCTTCCGTTCCGCTGCTCGCGCTCAGAAGCCCTTCAGTGCTTCGAGCACCAGAGCCGTAGGCGAGAGCTTCCCCAGTAGACCGTCGGCGTCACCGGCTCGCCAAATGCAAGTCGTGAGACCGACAGCCACGACAACCACGCTCAGGGGCAGGCCCCAGCGCGTCCACTCCAAAAGGTAGTTCACTCCATTTAGTATCACCAAGGCGAAGGCCACGCCAGCCTTGCCAAGTAGCACGAGCTCCAGTAGGTCGTAGGTCACCATCGGCACGTGGATCGCCAGCGAGAAGCAGAGCAGCACGAGCAACGCGATCACACGGAAGACTTCGGCAGTACGCCGGCCGCTAGAGGCTCCAGCCTCCCTTCCAGCACGCGCATACTTCAGCATCGAGTAAGCCGTACTCATGGTCAAATCCGGTAGGTACGCGTAGAAGGTGGCGTAAGCAGCCACCCACCACTTGCAAAGCATCCTTCCGTACTCAACGTTGCGGTCTTCATCATCCGCTAGCACGCGCATGGGCACCGCGAACAGCGCGCCCCAAAGAGAATAGGCGTACTCGACGCCCCGGAGACGGCGCACTTCGTCGTTCTTCAGCACGGCCTGGTACTGCCAGAGGCAGGCGTCCCACAGAGCCAGGTTCAGACTGACCACGCGCCTGGTCTCGATCAGAAAAGTCCATCCAACGTTCCGCAGGGGCGTTGACACGACCCACACTAACACACAGCTCAATCCAGCCACTCAGTACGCTGGTCATAGCTCCACAAACGCACATCGATCCGGCAGTAGCAGCAACCAGGTCGTTCCCGCCTCCATGGCGGTGATAAGTCAGGGCTCGAAGCACGGCGTACGACCACAACGGGCCGAGCGATCACTTTGCAGTAGAATAGTACAATGGGGGACCGTAAGGCGAATAAGAAAGAGGCTTCAACTGTCGGTACCTTTCTTTCCTCTTTCCAGGTCGGAAACTCTCTCTCAATCAGTCAGTCTCTCGACAACCTCTCGCTCACAGAGTTCATTCGCCAATTCGCCACAGAACACATTCCAAGCCACCACGACGCCAAGCCATGAGCGACCGTAATTCCAAGCTCCTGACACGCTTCCAGGCGTACCTGGAGCAGGAGGAGAAGAGCGACGCCAATGATCAAGCGCAAGAGCCGCGGATCGCGCAGACGGTCTTCTGGTCCGAGATGCGCAACATCCTCGCAGTCAACGTGGGCTCCAGCGGTCTGGACATCCTAGACGACATTGCCAAGGCGTTGATTGATGACACGGGCCTCGCGGCTCAGGCATTGAGCGGTCCCGTAACGATCCTTCCCCACCCTTCACGGCAGTCCATCAGCACCGGAGCCACTCCGCACCCGTCCTTCACCGGACCCGCGAAGAAGTGACCCGCATCGGCCAAGCCGACCAAGAGCAGCACCTGCAAGAAGCAGAAGGCCACGACCAGCCCCGCTTCGTCCCCAGCAGCCCTCAGTACGCCGCTCATCAATTTCCCGTTGGCCCCTGGCCTGCCGAAAGAGTTCGTGCGAGATCTCGAGAGCATCTTTCGTCACGTGGAGGCGGTCAAGTTGAAATCATGGCAAAGAGCGTACCCGTGGGTGAACCAGCACCTCTTTTACGATCATGTGGAGTACCCGGACATCTACTTGGCCCATTGGCGATTCTGGCACGCTTTCCGAGCGGTGTTCTTCGAGTGGGCACTGCATGCCCCATTACGGACGGATTCGGACAAGGTGCAGCGGCGGAAGCGCAAGATGGCCGCGGTTCGCGAGCGGCTGGTGTTCATCAGTCTCTTCATAGAGACATGGGGCTACTACAACTTCCTTCAGCGCATTGAGGCGCCCGGCAACGGCACTCTCATGTGGTGGGGCGGTCAGGCAGGAAACACCACGAAAGAGGCGAAGTCGTACACGTGCTCGCCGATCTACGACCTCTACAGGCTGTACCAGAAGGACAAGCCGGCGTACCAGCGCATGCTATCAAGCCGTTCCAGATCGCCAAGGGCGGGTTCAAGACCATCCCAGAATTGCTCGAGAAGACTGAGGCGCTCGACCCTTCTCTCTTGGAGCTCGACAAGCGCCTGACCGACAGGGCTTTGGCGCGCATCGTTAAGGACTTGACGTCCGCGTACTTCGTTCCGGACCACTGGACGCCGTCGAACGAGGTGTGGAAGACGCTCTGCAATGACAAACGCATCAGCGCCCTCCAAGTCAACGTGACGATCGAGATGAGGAACGGTGAGTACGAGCTTCCGACCGTGTCGGCATACGATTCGAAGGAGTTCAAGCCGGACTACTCGCCCCTAATGGGCCCGGATGACAAGCCGACGGCTCTCGGTCCGGCCACGAAAGTCGACGATAGTAACGTCGTGTATCGCCCAGACCCGGACGATCTCGAAGCAGCAGAGCTGGCTGACGAGGAAGCCAAGGCCGACGCCGCAGCGTCGCAGCAGGAGGTCGAAGAGGAGGAGGAGTCCGAGGAAGAGGGCGAAGTCGAGGAGATTTGAGGACTCAGCCTCGCCAGTGGCTTCGCCTTCGCCGGTCGAGACAGTCTCCGTTCTGGCGTAGTCGTCGTAGCAGTAGTAGCAGCAGTTCATTCTTATTTTCAGCAGTAATCAAACGAGTCTCGACATCCGTTCCTCTTCGAGTAGCAGTGCATTCACAATATCTTCAAGACGTAATTCTTCCAATATGTAGGTACGGTTTCCAACCGTACTAATCCAATCCAAGTAAAGTAAAAGTAGACAACGCAGAGCACAAGGGCGCTCGCAAGCCCCAAGTCCCTCTCCAAGTCGTAAGCGACGCGTCGCTCACAACTTCATTCCTGCTCTCCTAGAAGAGCAGCTCATCTTCATCCACCTAGCGTTCGCCTCCGCGAGGCGAGCACTTCGGCGCGGCTCCGGCCATCCCTTCTCCTTGCCCAACTCGTCTTCGAAAGCGTTCACCAGTATCGCACATTCAGGTAGGAGGGAGGTGGCGGAGCGCCACAGAGTCTCGTACGAGGCCGGCAACCCGAGGTATTGTTTCTGACGTCCTTTCACGCGCTTGGCCAGGATGTCCACAATCGGGCAAGACACTCCAGAGTTTCGCCTCACCTCCAAGCGTAAGACGCTCCACGAAGTTTGTCGTAGGCAGGTCCTCGACCGACAAAGGTCCAGCATCGTCAGCGTCGGGGCGGGTCTCGACTCCGACGGGCACTTCAGGAGGAAACGGACGGCTCCAGCGTCCGGCAAACTTCTTCAAGCGGTTCACATTGACCGTAACAACCCGGTCAGGATGATTGGGATGGCAATCTTGTAGGTGTTGTCGCCGAGCTTACCTACGACACGGTACGGACCGTGCCAAGAAAACGCCAACTTCTTCGTCTTCCTTTCTCCACGACGGGCTCTGAAATACTGGTACACCCAGACTACCTCGCCCTCATCAAAAGTAACTTCAGACTGGCCTTCGAGACGGCGTCCGTGCCGGTCTTGAGCTTTTAATAGTTGTCTTTCCACAAGGCGTCGGGTATCTCGCATAGATAGGTACAGTCGACGGCGATACTTAGCAACCTCGTTGCTCTTCCACTCATTCTTCGTGTTGAGGAACGCCAAGTCCAAAGGCAGCACGGCCAAAGAGACTGAAAAACGGAGAATCGCCTAATGCTTCGTGGTAAGAAGTACGGTACGCGAATAGCACTCGCGGTAGATAAAGATCCCAATCAGACTGAGTTTCACTCACAAACATCCGTAGCATACCTATCAGAGTTCCGTTGAACCTCTCAACCAGACCTTGCGTCTGAGGATGGTACGCCGCACCGTACAGTTTCTTAATGCTCAAAGTTTCGTAAAAGGACTTCGCCAGTTCGGAGATGAAATTCGAACCACGATCGCTTAGCAAGCGTTCCGGCAGGCCATGTCGTGAGAGAATTTCATCCACCATGATGTTCACGAACGTCAGCGTGTCGAGCGCGGCGACCGGAAGGCTTCAACCCATCTCGTGAAATAGTCGGCGAAAACTAGGATGAACTTGTTGCCTGTAGGTGTAGTGACCAAAGGTCCGATAGCGTCGACTACGAGCAGCGAGAACTGCCTCGATAACTCCTGCACGGGCATACGCTGCATCAAGCCGTTCTTCCACGGTCGGTACCCCTTTTCACTTCCACACACAGAGCAGGCTCGGCCATACTCCACGACATCCTTTTTCCAGCCATGCCAGTACGCATGCTTGCGCACTTTGTCTAAAGTCTTCGTTTGCCCCACATGGGCGGCGAACACATCCGAATGACAGTAATGAAGCACTGTCTCGACGAAGGGCAGCGGAATCACGGGCACCGTGATGGATCGAGCCGGTCAGGTGTACTCGTCTCAGTAGCATACCATCTCGAAACCATGACCTTGAAGAACACGGGCGAGACGCTTCCACTCGGGTCTCCGAGAGTTGAGGAGATGTACGTAACCCGTATCGCCTCGGCGGTACGCTTACGTCCGGGTGGGCAGGCGCTCGTCGTGACGGACGTCATGGGCAAGGCGCCCGACAACACCACCGTGCTGCTCGAGGGGCTCCCTGAGCTTGATGCGAACGTGAAGATTGCTAGGACTCTATGCACCGTTCATGAGGCAAGACTATCGTGGAGGTGTGCAACGCTCCGACGGGCGAGCTGATCCTCACGAAGGGTACGGCCCTTGCCGCTGCGACCGTGGTGCCGAAGTCGGCCTTCGACTCATTGAACTCGAGCTGGCCGACCTCTGACGGCAAGGACAGCCCCTCGCCACGAGAGGAGGACAAGGACTCAGCTTGGTTTGACTCGGTGATTAGCGCGGCCGCCGCTATGCCTGCTACCTCGCGAGAATCCATGCCTGGACTCGATGAAGCTCGCCTGGCCGAGCCGGATGTGAACTTCACTGACTCGAAGCTCGGTGACGAACAGAGAGTGCTGTTAGCCGACCTCCTCGGTGCGTTCCGAGACATGTTCGTGGAAACGTCTCTTAAGCCGGGACGTACCCACTTGCTGGAGTTTGCGATCGACACTGGTACGCAGGCGCCGATCAAACAGCGACCATACCGGGTGTCACTAGCTGAAGGGGATGTGATGGAGGCGGAAATACAACAATACCTGGTACTCGACCTGATACGGCCCTCCACTAGCCCCTGGGCTAGCCCCATGCTGATGATTCGCAAGCCCGATGGGGGTATACGCTTCTGCATCGATTATTGAAGACTCAACACGGTGACCATCAAAGACTGCTACCCAATGCCTTTGATTGATGATATTCTTGACGTACTGGCGGGTGCGAAACTATTCTCTACGATGGACATTGCATCCGGGTACTGGAACGTTCCGATGGCTGCCGACAGTGTTGAGAAAACTGCTTTCACTTGCAAGTACAGCTTGTTTGAATGGCCGGTGATGCCCTTCGGCTTGTGTAATGCCGTACCTGCGTTCGAGCGTCTCATGGAGAACGTCTTGGTCGATCTCAAGTGGCGTACTTGTCTCGTGTACCTGGACGACTGTGTCGTCTTCAGCTCCGATTTTCCCACGCATTTGGTTCGGCTGAAACAAGTGCTGGAATGCTTCCGAGCTGCTGGCTTTAAGCTAAAGACGAAGAAATGCCGCTGGGAATGCGACCAGGTGGCTTTCTTAGGCCATATCGTGACGCCTTCGGGCATACTTCCGAACCCCGAGAAGGTTAAGGCGGTTATCAATGTGGCGCGACCCCATGACATACATACTGTTCGCGCTTTCTTAGGACTCACCAGCTACTTCCGACGCTACATTCCTGGGTACGCTGCCATATCGGCACCGATCGAGAGGTTGAAGATGAAGGGGGTGGAGTTCGCCTGGAGCGAAGACTGCGAGGCCGCATTCCTGCAGTTGAAGAGACGGCTCGTGGAGCCTCCGATCTTAGCGTACCCCGACCCCACGAAGCTGTTCAAACTCTACGTCGACTCCTCTCGCTTGGCCATTGGTGCGTGCCTGATGCAGAGCGTCGATGGTCACGATCGAGTGATCGCCTATGCCAGCAAACCGCTTGTTGGGTCCGAACGCAATTGGATCAACAAGCAGGATGGCGTGTCTGAGATCGAATGCTGGGGTATTGTATGGGCGACACGAAAGTTTAGATGTTATCTAGACCGCCGTGAGTTCGACCTGTACACTGATCACAAGGCTCTCACTTGGGTATTCAATGAAGGCAACCGTACCAGTAATGCAAAGCTGACCCGGTGGACCATGGAGCTCTCTCAGCTACGCTTTAAGGTGTACCACAAACCGGGTACGTCAATGGGTCACGTCGACGGACTTTCGCGATTCTACACTCAGACGATCTGCGCCGTGTCGGTGCCCGAACAGCTGGGCGATGCCTCGGCGAACAGGATCGAGAGTTTCGTCAAGGTCGGGGAGAGACCCACCTCCGGTGTCCGTCGTGATGAGAGTGAGGAGACTGCCGGTGTCGTCGCTGGCGCTCTGGAAGAGGCGCTACGCTCGGCCCGACACGCTCTCAAAGAGGTCGGGGAGAGCCCCGGCCCGAAGCAGCGCCCCAAGGCGAAGAAACCACGGACTGGTGGTGGAGACGTCATCGGCGGACCTACCACTGAGGGAGACGCTCCCATCGTGGTCGGGGAGCCGCCGGCTCCCTCCGAGGGCCTTCAAAACTCTGGTGAACTCGACACTGGCGTCCCTCTTGCTGCTGAAGATGATGAATTTGTAGAAGATGACGTTCCTAAGGAAGACGACGCTGAACGTCTGGTGACTTCCCCCGTCGACTTGTTTGGACTGGACAGAGAACGCTTCATTGTCGAACAGAAGCGTTCCCCGTGGATCCAAGCTGTAATTGCGTTCCTCGAGCATGGTGCTCTCGCGCTCAATGGTCAACTACGTGTGAAGGTACTCCAGATGGATCTTCCAGATCGATCATGGCACGGAACGCCTTGAGCGTGTCCGTACCGAGGATAGCGTGCACGTGCAGTCGGTCGACCGCCACAAAGGTCCTGAGTTCCTCGCACGTCCCCAGCCGTAGTGTCAGCTCGATCTCTCCCTTGATGCGAAGGTTTCCACCGGAGACATCCTTCAGACTGCCTCGGTATGGTCGAAGAGGAGCATTGGTGAGACCAAGCCTCTTCAGGACGCGCGCATCGATAAGGCTAGCCATGGCACCCGAATCGATGAGTAGCTCGGCGGGCAGGTCCTCAATGTAGGCGGCCGAGACGGCTTCGAGCCCACCGACTGCACAAATTACCCTTTTTCCTTCGGGTACGGGGCGTAGTTCTTCTTCGGAGAGCGCGTCAGGTTCGTGGTCTCGTTCGGCCTCCACTAGGCCAGGTTTGCGCCTAGACCGTTCGGCATCGCGAACTTTACACACGTAGTGGCTGATGTCGTCGCTGTCCTCGACGTACGAGGGTGTGCTATCGAGCGCTTCGGAGCGTTCTGAGAACAGTGAAGAGCAGTCGAAGCGTACTTTTCGGCGGCGGCGGGCTCGTCGAGGCAGCGCATCAGCACTTGCGTGCTTCGGGCACCAAGTTTGACGTTCGGCTCGCTTGGCCCTGATAGTGGCAACCTTAGTCAAGTACACTTCAGAATTCTGTGAATCACGGAATCCGTCATGCGGTCGCCGAGAACACCAGCCGCGGCAATAATCAGCTCGCGGGCTCGTGTCTCACGTTCCAACGCGGAGTAGCGCGAGATCTCAGTAGACTCAGGCAGGTCGGTAGTCGGAGTCACGATGAGTTCCCTACAGGCAGGGCAACACGGTACGCCCTTCGCGTCCTCTTCGAGGACGATCTGGTACACAATAGACCGAGCCAAAGTCCTCAGTCGGAACGGAACCTCGACATACTCGTCGCAAGGGGGAACCTCGGCGACGGGTCCAGCAAAGCTCACACAAATGTTCCCAACGACCGACTTCTCGGTCGCGATACTCTTCGTCGAGGGGGCACTCAGTTGCTTCCTCGAGAGGAGTTCCTCAGCAATGAGTTCAATTCCACCTCCGACATCGTCAGCATCTCTATGCTGTACAGCATTGACGCGAGGCGTACTCGCAGTTGGCGGGGTCTCCTTCCGGAAGTCGCGATTGGCACGTTTGGCCTCCTCAGACGTAGCCAACGTCCGACGGTACCAGTCAGACCAGTACTCGGAGCCCGACCGTTCGATCGGAGCCGCCTCACGGGTCCGAGCCAGAGTATCCACAGGTAGGTCGAGGAGCGCACTCAACTCCTCTAGGCTCAAGTCTTTCTCTTTTTCAGCGTTCTTGACCATCTTCTTCTTCAGTTCGACTTCATCGAGCGGAAACAGGCGTTCTCCCAGCTCCTTATCATACTCCTCTTTCTCCTCAGCAGCAGAAGACGGCAGTCCAGCCTCCAGAGCATCCAGCTCCTCAGAGGTGAACAGTCTCGCATGCTCGGGACGAGCGCCGCAGTCGTCCTTCCCATCAGCGGCGATCTTCTCATTCTCATCCGGCGATGAGTCGGGTGACGTCTCGCGCACCTCTTCCGGGGTGTCTTCGGTCACGGCAACCACCCGCTCCATGTGAGCCAGGGCAGCGTCTTCGTCTAGAGCACGCAGAGCAAGTTCAGCAGCTTCTTCTCGTAGTTCTCCTCGCAGGTCGGCGGATTCGGGTACGCTACCCGAGACATCCATTCCAATCGGGTTCTTTTTAGTGTGCAATACACTCTCAGCGTTCGCAGCTCGGCTCTCCTCCCGCGGGGGAGAGTCGCGACATTCAGGAGAGCCCGTACGCTCCTCCAGGTCCTTTGGCGCTCCGGCAGGCCATCCTAGGCCGAAGTCTTCATACACAATCTCGTTCAGCAATACATCCACGTGGTGCTGGCACACTAGCCGAGCAGCATTCACTCTTCCTTCAGTTAGGTCTTCATCACCGACGCCTCTTGTCACGTCGGTCTCTCCAGTCGCATCTCTATTCTCAGTTGGCCATACAGGCTCGGTAGTTTCTTCTAGTCGCGCGCCCTCCTCGGCGGCATCGGTTCTCTCGTCACACGCAGTCGTAGTACGGCTCAAGTCGCCCGAGCATTCCAGAGTCTGATCTTCGTCGTCAGACAGCTCGCAGTAAGGCGTACTTGCCGGTTCATCCATAGTCGTCTTCTCCCCTCGGGGAGGCTCATCAGTAGTAGTCTCGTTTCGTAGCACGGGGCGTTCCTCGCAGCCCGTCTCAATAGTTTCCGTTGTTCCAGTCTCATTCACAGCAGGGTTCACAGCATAGTAGTCATCGTTCGGTACGGTCGCAACCGTATCCAGTTCTCATCGTGGTCGTTCATTCTCGTTTCTGTCGTTGGAGCACTCCATCCAGTGTCGTACCACAGGCGGGAGGAAGGGGCGATACTCCCCACTCCTCCTTGCCCTCTTCATTGTTGGTCCTGCTGACGTCTCAGCCCGGACGCATTGGACGGAGCTCTCGTCGCTCCCTGTCCGTTCGTACCGTTCTGAGACATCGCCTGCGAGACGGCTCACACCGTAGGACACTGCGCAGCTACGTGGCCCGGGCGAAGGCAAGCGTAGCACATACGCGGCTCACCGAGTCGACGACCCTGTCCTTGGAAGTAACCATTACCGGCAGCCTGATTGCGAGGAGCTTCGCACTCCACAGCAATGTGACCTTGCATACCGCAGTTAGGGCAGGTCGACGAAGCTCTCCTGCAGTTGATTCGACTGCATCCCAGTATGTGGCATCGCCCACAAACCACTTGACCATCCTGAGTGTACTGGTCAGGACCCTGCCGGATTCCACGGAACGGAGTTCGAGGTACGGCAGCCTGAACATTCGACGGTACACTTGGCCTTGAGTTCTGGGGTTGTTCGTCGTACGCCGCAGCCGTATAGTTCGGTCGCCTCGGCGATCGTGGACTGCGTGACAACTCTTGCTGTTGTTGAAGGAGCAGGTTCTGCGTTTGCTGCATCATCTGCAGCATAGCGAGACTCTCGGTCGGAGCCTTGGTCGTGACGACATCCACGAAGTCCGCGTCGTCCTCCACAGACTGGTGCATGTTCTTCGCGAGCAGCACGATGACGGCCTCCTCTATAGAGTTCACCATCAACGTGTTCAGTGCAGCCTTCCACTCCTTGTTTCGCATGCCATAGAGGAAGTACTGGTAGCGCATCTGCGAGTTGTAGCAGTGAGCTTCATTACAGAGGCCTGAGATCAGGTCTCCCCAAACTTCTGCAGACATCCCCTTGGTACGCTTCGCATTCTTCAGTCGCTCGATCATTTGAAGAGGGGTCAGGTACACAAACTGATTGTGAAACCTGGTACGCAAGGTCTCAAAGTCAGGGATCATCGAGTACATCCACATGTCTTCGGCAGTCTTGCCCTTTAGACATTCTCGGAACGCACTGAGCCTGAGCTGCTCTTCCAAACCCATAGTGGCTCGCTCGAAGGCGTTCCAGAACGCTCTCGCTTTCTCCACGGTGGAACCATCAGAGTTAAAGGGTTGAATCATCTTCACGGCGTTCTTGATGCGCGACGGCATTCCGCCGTACGTAGTCGCAAGAGTCGTACCAGCACTTGGCTGGGGTTGACCCGCTTGAGACGGTTGATAAGTCGTACCAGGGGTAACACCCCCAGACATGCCAACAGGAGTCTGGCTCGGCAGACCACTCGAGTTCACAGGCAACTGGGCAGGGCCTAAGCCAGCTTGAGGGGTTCCTGCAGGCAGTCCAATCGGCGAGATACCGACTCCGAAACACATCGTCGAAGTCATCCCCAAGGGAGTGGCGTTCGCTAGCCCATGCCGGCTAGAGGAAGGAACGCCTCCCCGCGAGTAGCCTCCGTAGGATGGTATAGCAGAACGAGCCGAGTTCAGGGGCATCGGCGTCGAGGTAGGAACCGTACCGGTCGTCGTCAGGACCGGCCCTCCGACCATTGGAGTCGGCACGGTCGGGCCAGCAGTCACCGCATACGTTCGAGAGGGAACGATAGGAACGTTGCTCACAGCAGCGCTCGAAGCCTGTGAGAAGTAAGCACCCATGGTTGTCTGCGTCGAAGGCGCCCCGTGAACGTGTCCAGGTACGCTCGAGCTCGGAGCTCCTTGATCAGGACCAGTGTTGGGCCAGGACTGGCCAGCACCCAGCTCCGTTCGACGGCTTGTGCTGTCCACCACGCGTTGAAATACCGATCTCGCAGCCGCGAGTCCTTCCGGAGTCGACAGGTCCGGGATCCTCAGGTCCGGTCTTAACGGATTCGTCGTCATGGCGTCTGGGGCCCCTTGGTCGACCAGACCCGCACTCGTAGCTGGCTCCTCAGTAGCCGTGCCCACGTTTCGTGGAGTCGCAGCACGCTGCTGATCCCCACTTCCGTCCGAGTAGAACGCTTCGCTCACGGAGTCCTCTTGGTCGCGTGAGTCCATTGTCAATAGCTTTTCAGGTACACTTCACGATCTCGAACCGTTCCACTTGGCCTAGTAGTAGTTACTACTGTTCACAGGGGCCAGACACGTCGGTAGTAGAATTGAAGACACTCGCACACTCGTAGATTGGTGTTCCGCGCTCCTCCAGACCAAGAAGGTAGTATCCAAGAAGCGTAAGTAGCAAATAGGCAACGCGAACCACACCACACCTCCCGAGTGACTACTCCAGTCAGCACTCGTCACCTCAGACCAGTGAGTTCTTCTTAACCAGGTCCGTACTAGTCCTTCTCCAGTTAGCAGCGTACCCTGCTTCTCCACCAAATGTCGCACACCTTCCTCTGCCTCGGGTCGGGTCCGCTGGGACTGTTTGGCGAGTAGGGGCTTAGTACGGGGTCGAGACCGAGAAGAAGTGAAGCGTAGAGTAGTTGTGTTGAATAAAGTGTTTCTTTGTTTGTTTTAAGACAGGGGAGATTTACGAGTGATAGACAAAGTCGAAAGTCGGCAGTGCCGATCCCTCCCATGGGGACGACACTCCCTCTCTCCTCTCCTTGGGCGGCGTTGTCATGTCCTCCATCCGTCGACGTGACAACCCGTCCACGAAATTATCGAACAGTATAGCAGACGCACCACGACACTCGTCCTCCGGGGTCCAGGCAGCTACCGACGACTGTCTCGCGATCCCTCCACGAGCATCCCACGACCTCAGGCGAGAGCTCATACCGCTCTCACCATCATCTTACCAAAGTTGGGGTACCTAAGCACGGTACCCCCGACCTTGAAGAGTAGTTGAAGTGGTTGTAGTTGCAGGTCGCAGCCCTTGGGTAGCACGCGCGCAGGACGAGTCCACCATCGGACCCTCTGGCACGCCACCCGCATATCCAGGTGCGGGACACAAAGACTACGGAGACCATTTTTCTCCGGAGCTCTGTGATTTCCTGGACCAGTGTCTGCAGAAGAACCCAATGTATCGGCCGCCAGCAGCTCGACTGCTCGAGCACCCGTTCATCAAAAAGAACTATTCGCCCCGAGAACAAGCGAACATGCAATTGAGCCGTGATCGACAGCCGCTTCCGGCCAAGGCACTCGAACGCAGTCGTCGGGAAATGCGAGAGATTGCAGACAAAGCGCAGAGCTGGTGCCGTGATCATTCCGAGGCTTTACGGCGGCTGCAATCAATCAGCGGGGCGCAAAACATTTCCAGCCGAAGTAAAGTTGAAGCGCTAGCGAAGCAGCTGCGACTGCCAATCGACGAAGTGACATCGCACTTCACGTTCCTCGATGAGTATTGCACCTAAGCGTATCGATTTATACTTAATGATGGTGTTGCTAACAGCAGAACTGTGAGATCTGACTGGCAAATCTTCACTACGAAATGTATGCACAAGTGCAGAATCAACATTGGTGCGGAGCTAAGAGATCATCTTTGCCGAAAACTCCGGTGTCTACGCCGCCACGTCGCAGTCATGACAGAAGCATTGGAGCACGTCTTCCAGTTCCATTCAACTCGACCTGTGCACCACTGAGCCCGAGCTGGAGACGGTACCTACCCACAAATGTAGCCATCTCTCACTTCAACTTGCGTCCACAGCCTCGACCACAACGGGTGCCGGGCGTGATGCAGTTTCGGGTTGAACTTGGTGGCTAATGATCGTGCCTTGGCCCCGTTCTTCTCTTGCTCGACTCTTTGTCCATGGCCTGCTGGCGGTCGAGCCCCGCGTGGAAGCGGCGCGACGCCATCGATGGCGATGGCGACGTAACGAGCCGCGTGGGCTTGATGACGTTCGTAATGAGGCGGCCCCGGTCCGACAGGTAGCAGTAGAAGCGCAGGATGCCCCATGGGGTTGTCTCTCTTGTCCTGGGTGATCCTCACTGGATCACCCACCTTGGGTGGCGCCTCATTTGGGTTAATTTTATTAGGTTACCCCGCGAAAGACTACCTATAGTTTGATCAAGTCAAACATAAAATCCATAACCATGTTTATTTACGACACATCCGTATGTAAGTTCCCGTATCTCTTTTAAATCGTCCCAATGTTTTGGAGCCGCGTGCTGGAAAGACTGCTCTATTCCATAGTTTAATCAAGTCAAACAAAAAAAGCCTGAAAAACGCGACCGAGAGATACGGGATTGCCAACAATGACCGTCCATAAGTAAACGTAGCAACATGCTACCTTTCGTATGTAACCTGGTTATATTCTCAAAGAAACTTTCTGCAGCGCATCACATGCCAGGGGCTGAGGTTTCCTAGCGACGCTCGTCCTGCCGTCCACCATGAGTGTATCCATCCTCTCTGCGTCTCCACGTGTACGAGAGGGACCTTCCCAACCGTCCGATGCGCTGTGGCTCTGGAGTGGGGCGTTGATGTCCTGCTCCATCGCGTTCAAGTTCGGGTTACGCGAGGGTTACACTTGAGCTGATTCGGACTTTTCGTGCTGGACGCGTCCCGGAATTCTGCAGCAACGTTCGCGTTCGCGATACGACCAGTCGTCTCAGCACTGGAGATATCTAGTGTCGGCCTATTGCGATGAAGTCAACAAAAGGTAAATCGGCAAGTAACTGCATTAATGACGCAGAGCTGGAAATTGTTTCCAACTAGATGACGGAAAAAACTTGCGAGCAGTCGTGTCGAAACCACTCGAACGGGATCTTCGGAAAGAAAACCGCGAGTCGCCCTCTCCTGCGGTCGCGTCATTTCCAAATTCTCCAAGTTCCCCCCCCCCCCAA
>JAIKVD010000818.1:0-14765 GCA_024679075.1 Phytophthora uliginosa
ATTTGATTACCATATGACTGCAAATCATGTTGGTCGGTTGTCGCCTAGGACTACGAAAATACGGTACTGGCATGTATTAAGCGTATTATTGCACTATGGTAGCAATATGTTCAACACAAGAAGACAAAAGCAAATCTGTGCGGTAATGAAATATCCTACCTGAGCGCTGCCGATTGTTCACGTACTACATGTACTACAGTATTGCTAGCAGCATGCTTGTTGAGACTGCCGCTGCCTGCCACCCTGGAAGTGCATGCACTTTGGGCCAGTGTGTGTGTGTGTCTCTCCATCCCTCGCTGACTGACACATATGTTCGCAAATCTTAAGACCTTTCTATTGCCAGCCTTTTTAGCTTTGGCCCCCCTCCGAATTATCGGTCTCTAAATATGTGGGCAAAGCCCGATTTAGAAGTCCGATTGGGTGGGCAAAATAGAAGAAAGGCATAATACAATGGGTATTTCCCAAAACCTGCAATTTTTCCAAAAGGTGGACCCTGCACCAAAGTAGCGTGGCACACATAGATTTAGTACCGCGCTGTGTGGTAGCGGTAGACTAAGACCTCCCGAAGAGAGCACTGCGTCAGGGGTCGGTGCTGCGCTGCAAATGCTGCGCTTGAAGTAGACGCACGCTGCTGCTGCTGCTGAAGGAGATGCAGCACACGATGAAGCTGCTGCGCATGAACGAGGTGATGTGCGTGGAGGAGCTGTACATGAAGGAGCCGCTGCAGAAGAAGGAAGCGCTGCGATGGTACGAGCTGCAGCGCATAAAGGACCTGCTGTGCGTGGAGGACCTGCTGCGCTGGAGAGGCTTATGCCGATGGAGATGCTGCTGTACATGAAGGAGCTGATGGACCGGAAGGAGCTACTGGACCGGAAGGAGCGGCTGCGCATGAAGGAGGTGGTCCATGTGGAGAAGTCGCTGCGCATGTCGGACGCGTTGGTGGTGGAGGAGTCGGTGTGCATCTCGGACACGTTGTGCTGTCGATGCTACTGGAGAAGGAGCGCAGCGCAGGAAGAAGCTGCTGCGTATGGCGTCGAGCACAGGGATGAGCTGCAGCACAAAGAGGAGCTGGTACTAGTGGAGGAACTCCTCCATGCGCAGCAGCATCACGAGCAGATGTACACGCGGATTTACCGACGCAGATCACAGAGCTGAGCTGATGATGCCTATCACGCTGCAGGAGGAGAATAACCGCCAGGACCAGTTAGTCAAGAACTGCACGCACACCATCGACACGTGAAAATTCACGGGACGCTCGCCCAAGGACAAGTACAAGGCCCGTCCAGCAAGAACATTTGGTTGGGCCTCATCACGACGTGTTCGACGAGCGGTGACCAAGCACTACAGCTCGGCCGAGAAGGTGTGCTCTCGCAGACCAAGGAAGAGATCGAGAATTTCAAGCCCGACTTCACCATCTTCAACGCCTGCAAGGTCACCAACAAGGAGACGACCTCGACTCGGAGGTCTTCGTCGTCTTCAACATTGAGAAGGACGTGGCCGTCATTTGCGGCACACGGTACGGCGGTGAGGTGAAGAAGGGCAACTTCTCTATGATGAATTACTGGCTGCCGGTCGACGGCATCATGGCCATGCACTGCTCGACCAACAAGGACAAGAACCCCAACTTCGGCTTCCAGGTTGACAACAACATCGTCTATCGTATCCTCAAAAAAATTATTTTCTACAAAGTGCACCTGTCGCGCAATGACCTTTTGTTCATCATCCGTTGACTTAACCTTGCTGTCATCAGCAAACACATTGGCCCGCGCCACTTGCTCGCCCGCTTGGTTCACTCCGAGAGCACGATCAAAAATGCCCGCAGACTTGCGCTCACGTCGCTTCAGTGTCTTCGGTCTGTCGTGGACACTCTTAAGGGGGGTGATTCAGAGCCCGAGCAGCCCTCGCGCGGACACGAAAAGCGCATCGACTTGCGTTCATCGTGCACCGCATTGAAGTGCGCTATCAAGTTGGATGGCCGTGTGTAGGTCTTTTCACACCCAGCCATGGGGCACATGTACTACTTGCGATAGCCCGGCGACTCGACAGGTGAGGGCGCATATACTGAATGTTTGGTCACACACGAGGCAGATGTGGGCAGCTTGAAGACGTGGGCTGCTCCGTACTTGCTCGGTTGCCGTGCTTGACCTCCTTGTGGCTCTTGAGCTCGTCCTCGTCGAAGAAGATCTCGTCCCACTCGCACACATAAATCTGAGTGTCCGCGTCCATGTTGGCTGCATACGTTGTGGGCTTGTAGCTCGTTCTTCTTCATGATGACCTTGAGGCACTCGACGCACTCGAGCGGTTCACGTTTTGCGGTGCGAACGCTTCGTGTGGCACGTCAGCCCGTGGGGAGACATCCCCTCTCTCTATCAGCACCGCATAGCCCGCCACCAGCGAATGACATTTGTCTCCATAGTTCTCTGCAGCGGCGAATCGGTGGGTGGTAAGTCCGGCAGTGCGTAGCTTAGGGGCTGGTCGCGCTGGTTCTCGTTCTGGTGAGCCCAGGGGTTTGGACTCAGCCTACTTTTTGTCCATTTGGACAAAACCAAGGCATTTAGCCGAGAACCCGGGAACCACCTCGGCGATCGAGTAGATCACCTACCCCTGGGCTCACCAGAACGAGAACTAGCACCAGCCAGCGCGACCAGCCCCTTAGCAGCACCTCAGCGTTGACTCGTAGTCTACCGCTACCACACAGCGCGGTACTAGATCTATGTGTGCCACGCTACTTTCGTGCAGGGTCCACCTTTTGGGAAATTGCAGGTGGTGGGGGTCCACGTTTTGGGAAATACCCTAATACAATCTATAATTCGCGAGCGGCCCAGCCAAGCGTAGCGCGGCTGGTCCCTGGTCCTTTTATGGATGCACGTCATCCCTCCCAATCACCATAGTTCATCCAAGTCAAAAGGATTTGTAAGATTTGTTGTGTGATACCACGGTACTACGGCATCTACGGGTGTTTTGCCCCTTCTGTCGTAAACGCCCATCATGTCATTTCATGTTGAGGAATAAATTTGTCGAAATAAGAATAACTTTATTAGAGTGATATGATTGGCTAAAAACAAGTAAGCTGGTGTGCTCGAGAGAAACTTCCGCGCGAATATGAAGCTACGCTGTGGTGTGTACGGCGAAGGGAGCGTCTTCTCCGTCGACGACATCGAGCACAATGCAGATGTGGAGGCGCTGCAGAAGAAGATCGCGGGCATCTTGAGCACCGAGCAGCACACTGTCCCTCCAAGGTTGTTGACGCTGTATTTGGCGCGAAAGAACGGGGAAACCACTGGATGAAGCACGACCACAACACGGAAAGCTTTTTGCAAGGTGGCATTGACACTGGTTATGACAAAATGCTTTCTTCGTGGAGGCTCAACAAGAAGGAGTTGCTTGGGCCAGAATTCACGACCGGAGACGAAGAGATTCACGTGCTGGTGAAAGTCCAGGAAGCTGCGGTAGCCAATAAGAAACAGCGCTTGGAGTGGCGGTCGACTCGGTGGGGATCACACGCTTATAACCCGAACTCACAGTATTTCCTGCTGGAGAAAGAGGATATGGACGCGTCCGGACTTCCACCCGTTCGTTTGATGCTCTACTGCAGGCCCACATTCCACCGTAGGGATGGGCAAATGCAACGATGGCATTAATGCCATTTCATGCATTTTTGCATTTATGGCATAAATGCATCACTCACAAAAATGCACTGCATTCGGGCCTATAATAATAGTGAGCGATGGGTATTGACGACAAGAGCGAGGTTGTCAGTAGTGGAAGCAACTATGAGTTCAACGACAGCAATCATTTCTCATACGACGGTAGCGAAGAGCAGAAGTTCGAGTGCTGAGTTAAGACAAATATATTCTTGGCTCTTTTTTTAACAAATACACTGCATCGATGCCATAAATGCATTCCGTGCAATGCATTAATGCCATAATGCATGCATTTGCCCATCCCTATTCCACCGCCAATTCGAGTTCTTGCGCGATAAGGTATTGAACGAAGGTCATATGGGCTGGATTCTCGGCCCTCCTGGAACGGAAAAGTCAACCACTGCCATGGCTTTCGCGTCGACTGTGAACAGAAGTGAATGGATTGTGACGTGGATCCATGTGGGCAAGCTCCATAAAGAGAACGCGCGCTAGAAGAATCCGCACTTGCCAGCCACCACTCAGCGACGATAGCGGCGTGTCTTGCTTGGTAGGACCGACGCCCATACTCTCCAGAATTCGGCGTGCACGTGCTTCCATCGATGCTTCGTCCAGCACCTTGAGCGCTTGTTGGAACTCCTCCATCTTCTCATGAATCTTATGCAAAATCTCCGTCTCATCCGCTACGACCACGCTCTCATGCTCTCCGTCGTCTGAGAGTGTAAACTGCAGCCTTTGTCGGAGATCCGCCACTTTATGCTCGACTTCCAGTAGCCTCAGTCTCGCGTCCTTACCGAGCATGCCACTTCTCTTGATGGCGATCTTACTGGCTGCTTCTTGAGCCTGTTCCGCTTCCATCACCTGGATCGTCAGCAGAGCGTGCAGCAGCTCCGCCTTGTACGACGCGAACTTCTTCAACTTCGACTTCTCCCCCTCCGACCCCACCAACACCCTCTGCAACACGTCGATCTTATGCTGCAGCTCACTCACCCTCGTGTCTGCACTCAACACCGTGTGCAGCACCGACTGCTGCGCCGACTCGGGCGTCAGCGACGACGTGTCCAACTGGTTCACGTACAGGATCTTGAGCGACGTCGGGAGGCCTTCCACCAGTCCGTCCGCCAGTGCCGTGAGCAGCGTGGACTTGCCGATCCCATTGGGCCCCACCAGCCCATAGCGAGAGCCGTAGTTGAGCTTTAATTGGGTGTCTCGCAGCAGCTCCACGACCCCCACCGGGTCCCCGGACCCCCGTGGGGGCGCCGACCCAATGGCGAGTGTGAATTGGTTGAGCAAAACGTTCTTGCCGAACTCGTCGAAGGTGACAGTGTGGAAGCGGCTCTGCTGCGACGTTGCAATGATAACCGGCGCCTTAACTGCATTGGAATCGGCCTCGGACGCGTCGGAATCGACGGTGTGCTGGGATTTCGCCTTGGAGGACGCCTGGGACTTTTTGACGCGCTTCAAGCTGCGCTTCTCCTTGCGTGAGAGCGACGCTGAGAGGTTCAATGGAGTGTTGGTGGCGGCGCTGCGTCCACCGTCGAGGCGGTGCATCGAGGGCAGCATCGCGACGAGCAGCTACTCAACCGTTGAGGATCGCTAAATGTGTGACGTGGTACGAATTGGCGCTTTGATACGGTACCGCACAGAAGTTTCGGTGAACGGGCTTTGCGGTAAGTTTACAGATGTGTAAGATATTGAGGAGGTATGCTATTTTGTACTCCAAAAATAGCATTGTCAATACAATAATTCCAATAAATATCCGCCAATTTTTTTATTGATCGTGACCATTATTTTGTTTGCCCTGCACCTTGGAAGTCGACTGTATGAGATATACCGTGACCCTTGCATATGGCTGCTTGGTGTTAAACACGCACATATTGAAGCAGAGACACGGTCCTCTGCGCGTTTTTCGCGGGAGTTTTCAAAGTCAAACCCTTGGTCGCCTCCGCTGCGCGCGAAAAGCCCGCCAAAGCGCTCGCTTGCGCCCAAACGAGTCGAAAGCGCGCCAGATTTCGAGTAGGAATCGCCGGAATAGCCTGCATGTCCGACACCCCGACGTAAAGAAACCGCGAGACAATTTGATGCCCATGACTTGGCGACCAACCGAGCCTCGCTCTGTAGTGCGGGGGGAATCGTGAACCTCATTTCCCAATTGGCCAAGTGTCACCAACGCCCCATTCACACAAGTCCATTGACCAGCATGGCCCCTTCCCGTCCCGCCATCGACGACGTCTACACTGAGGTGAACTCCGCCATCGACGCCAAGACTGCTGGTCTGCCCACTCTCAACAAGTCAACGGCCCTCGCCACTGCCGCCTCGCCGGTAATCGACGAGTATCTGGACAAGATCACGTGGAAGGCAGCGGAGAACTCGAACGTGACGTTCTCCCTGCAAGGTCTGAGTCAGCACATCGCCACCAGTATCGTCGAGGAGTACTGGCTGCACAAGCTCTACTCGGAGAAGGTCCGCGAGTATGTCAAGGAGAACCGCTTCCACATCCACGACTTGGGATACCTGAGCGCCTACTGCTCGGGCTGGAGCACTGAAGACATCCTGATCCACGGCTTCGGTGGCGTGCCCAACAAGCTGCAGTGCCGTCCGCCCAAGCACTTCAACACGGCGCTCAACCAGATCGTCAACTTCCTCTTCACGCTTCAGGGAGAGATGGCCGGCGCCCAAGCTCTCTCCAACCTCGACACATACATCGCCCCGTTCATCCGCGTGGACGAGCTCAGCTACACGGACGTGTTCAAGTTCATTCAGTCGTTCGTGTACTCGCTGAATGTGCCGACCCGTAGCGGTTTCCAGGCCCCGTTCACGAACATCTCGCTCGACTTGGTCTGCTCGAGCATCCTCGCGGAGCAGCCGGTGATCATCGGCGGCAAGCAACACCCCACGTGGGTGTACGGCGACTTCCAAGAGGAGATCGACACGTTCAACAAGGCGTTCGCCGAGGTCATGATCCAGGGCGACGGCAACGGGTCCATCTTCAGCTTCCCCATTCCGACGTACAACCTGTCCAAGGAGTTCGACTGGGAGTCGCCGCGCTTCAAGCCCATGTGGGAGATGACGGCCAAGTACGGCGTGCCCTACTTCGCCAACTTCATCAACTCGGACCTGAACCCGGCGGACTTCCGGTCGATGTGCTGTCGTCTGCGTCTGGACACCCGAAAGCTCCACACTCGGGCGGGTGGCATTTTCGGAGCTACTCCTTTGACGGGCTCGCTCGGTGTCGTGACGCTAAACCTGCCCAACTTGGCTCTGCGTGCGAAGTCGGTCCCCAAGTTCTTCGAGATCGTCAAGGATACGATCGCGGTTGCGAAGGAATCACTGGAGACCAAGCGTAAGGTGATCGAGGCCAACATGGAGTTGTATCCGTACACACGCTTCTACTTGAAGAGCGTGCACCAGCGTGCCAAGAGCTACTGGGCCAACCACTTCTCCACGATCGGAGTTATCGGTATGAACGAGGCCTGCTCGATACTGCTGGGGCGTGGCATTTACCACAACAAGGACTTTGCTGGTAGCGTGCTGCAGTACATCAAGGACGAGCTGCAGGAAATCCAGCTCGAGACCAAGCATCTGTACAACCTGGAGGCCACTCCTGCAGAGTCGACGTGCTACAAGCTCGCGAAGATCGACCATGAGTTGTTCCCGAGCGCCAAGCTGCCGGAGTTCTACACGAACTCAACGATGCTACCGGTGGACTCGACGGACGATCTGTTCGAGGCTCTGACTCACCAGGAATCGCTGCAGACGGAGTACACGGGCGGCACCGTGTTCCACGCGTTCCTGGGCGAGCGTCTGTCGAGTTGGACGCAAGCCCGCGACCTTGTCAGGGCGATCACCACCACGTACCGCATCCCGTATGTGACGTTGACGCCAACGTTTAGTATCTGCCGTACTCACGGCTACCTCGTTGGCGAGCACTTCGAGTGTCCTCAGTGCGGAGAGAAGGCGTTGGTCTACTCCCGTATCGTCGGCTACTTCCGCCCCGTGTCGGACTGGAACGCAGGCAAGAAGGTCGAGTTCAGCATGCGCAAGATTTACACTGCGATCGAGAACGAGCCCATTGACTTCCAGATCGGCGGCTTCACAAAGACGACGTACACGGATTTCCCTGGCAAGCCTGTGGCATCAATTCTGTTCACCAAGGGCTGCAATCTCAAGTGTGGTTGGTGCCACAACAGCGACCTGGTGAATGAGAAGCCCGAGGACTTGGACCCACACGCGATTCTGGACTACGTGGCTTCGACGGAGCACAAGAGCCTGGTGATCTGTGGCGGCGAGCCGACCATCCAGTCTGGTCTGATGCCGTTCCTGCGTCGGGCAAAGGAGCGAGGAATCTCGGTTAAGCTCGACTCGAACGGCAGCAACCCGAATGTGCTGCAGAAGGTTTTCGATGAGAAGCTCGTTGACTTTGTCGCTATGGATGTGAAGGCCGATCCCGAGCGCTACGCTGAAGTCGCCGGGAAGCCTCTTCGCCCCAAACTGCTGAAGAAGTCGATTGAGATTATCAAGAAGGATGGTGTCAAGCACGAGTTCCGCACGACGGTGGTGCCGGGTCTGGTTGACATCGAGGACATCGCGGTGATCAAGGGTCTCATTGGCGACACGCCGAAGCTGCAGCGATTCCGCGCTTCGGAAACGTGCATTGACGCAAAGTTCCGTAAGCACCAGGAGCACAGCGAGGAGGAGTTCGAGGAGATCGTCAAGACCGCCAAGGAGCTATAAACGACCGAATGATTGCATGCATGAATTCTATTCTACTGTTAGTTTTGAAAATGACAGAACTTATCTTTGTTTACCTTCATCAATCTTATGATTTCGTGCGAGAATGTCATCGCAGCTTTCGTGTGCAATGAATTTTCATATTCCCGGTTCTATGAGGAAACTGATTATTTGGGATTCAAGATTGAAAACCCAGTATTATAATATAAATATATTATATTACAATACTGGGTTTTCAATATTGAACTCCCAAATAATCATTTCAATACTGCACATTGCTGTAAAATAATAAAAAATCAATTATATCAATTGCGTACTGTTGAAAAGCGTGTTAGGCTTGGTTTTTATTTCAGTAGTTATTGTCATTAGTAGGAATTTCCTAGATGGACAATAATTGTAAAATTAAAAGTAGCGTTATATATACTAACGTTAGTATAATATATCCTCGAAATAGTTACTGTACGAAAGCTTCAGTATTTGGCAAGTACTAATTGCAGTTCAATAATAATTGTTTCCGAGCCTACTAACTGTAAACAAAGGCAAAGAATTATTTTCTTCATCGACAACTTCTCCAACCTGCTCTTCATCCTGTATAATTACCTTATGCTGACGCGTTCACCGCCTCGAGACGCATAATGAGCGGGTCCATCATGCCCAGCGATATGCCCTGCGTGTACGCCACGTTCTGACCAGGCTCAGGGATCATGAGGAAGCGCCCAACGATGCTGGCGATCACAATCTTGGTTTCGACGAAAGCCAAGTTCTGACCCACGCAGATACGCGGACCAGCGCTGAAGGCGCAGAACTTGGTCGCTGTCATGGGGATGATCTCGCCCGACTCGCTGTCGATGAAGCGCTCCGGCTTGTACTCGAGGGCGTCCTCGCCCCAGACACTCGTCAAGCGTCCGGCGGAGAAGAGGGCGATGCCGATGTCCGTCTTCGCCGGCACGAACGTGCCGTCCGGGAAGACCGTATCCTTGATGCAGTGAGTGGTGATCAGCGGTCCCGGAGGGTACAGACGCAGGAGTTCGCGGATGCAGGCCTCGAGGTACGGCACCTTGTTGATGTCCTCCACCGAGGGGACGTAGTGATTGTCGGTCGCGAGCTTAGGGATCTTGGCCAGCACCTCGTCGCGCAACTTGGCCTCGACACGCGGGTTCTCACTCAGTAGGTGGAACAGCCAGCCCATGCAGTCGGCAGTGGTGTCACGGCCGGCGATGATCGACGCGACGGCGATGTTGCGCACCTCCATGGGGTTCACGGGCTGGCCGCTGGCCTCCATCGCATCGAGCACGATCGAAACAATGTCCTTGTCGGCCAGAGCGGCCGGTCGGCCGGCCCTCATCTCCTCGACGCGGTGGCGACGACGCTCGATGGCGTCTGCGATAATGCCCATCAAGTGCTCGTCGATCACGCGCACGTTCTCCTTGAGCTTCTTCTCGTCGCCCACGTTGAGCCAGCGACGCAGCTTCCAGTACCACATGGGCTGCTTGAAGCGCTTGCCGGCCAGGAACTGCGCCTCGTCCATCGCCTCTGCGAAGGGCTGGAAGGCTCCGTCCATTGACCCCATCTTGGCGCCGAAGCCGATCTCGCCGAACACGTCGAACGTGTAGCGGTGCAGCAGGTCGAAGACGTCCAGGGGGGTGTTGGCCGCCGCAGCGTCAGCCAGAATGTCGCCGAGCTGCACCGTGTACTTCTGCACGAGCGGCGTCATGTGCTCACGCAGAGCGCGCGCGCTAAAGAGCCCGACGACGACGTTGCGCTGCCGCTTCCAGGTCTCTCCGTTGGTCACGACGATGCCATCGCCCAGCATATCGCAGAACACGTCGTGGATGTACTCGCTCTTGGGGAAGATGTCGAACTGCGTCTTGAGCACGGCCTCCAGGTGCTCGGGCTTGGCGATGAACATCATGTCGTCCTTGCCGGGCAGGCGGACGATGAACGCTTCGCCGTTCGTGGCCGCGAACTGGTCGGCCAGCCAGTCGTGCATGCGCGCGGCATTGGCCGCCAGCTCAACGGCGTTGCCCACCACAGGCAGGGTGCCCGGCAGAATTACGGCGTTCTTGACCTTACCACCCTTGGCCTTAGAGGAGACCTTGGCCGACTTGGTACAGTACAGCGTGACGAGCAACGCCGCTGTGACGAGGCCCGGCACCACGGGGGACTTGAACATGGACTGCAGCATCCTGGAAACGGTGGCGACTGGCTGGAGCAGGTGGATCGGGTAATGTGAAGATGACGGCGGGACTGCTGGTGGTCTCCGCAATGCAAGCGGGAAGCTTCCTCGCCGTCGGGTTGTAAGGACCCGCTCGCATACGCCATACGATTTGCCGCAGACGCGCGACGGGGACACGAACGACACCAACGGAATCGTCTGCAGGTTGTTGATGTGGTCAAAGCTGCTTGGAGACTGCAGTCCAGCAGTCCATTGCGTCTGACACGGCGCAGATAACATGCATCGGGTGTTACAGACCTCATGGCCGCATGTATACTCGCTGCGCGAAAGCGGATTCCTGAATTGTGCGTGGGTTAAGCTTAGGATTTTATTGATCGGAGCACTTCAACTTGGCTCGGCGGTCAAGGTGGATAATTGCTACATCTACTTCTGAATCGCTCGCTGACTGTCTATGGGTTCTAGTACTCTACGCTGCATTTTGTGCCTCGACGCGCATCATGAGCGGGGTCTGCATGCCCAAGGTGATGCCCTGCGTGTACGCGGGCTTCTGACCGGGCTCCGGCACGAGGTGGAAGCGGCTCAGGATGTTGGCGATCACAATCTTCATCTCGAGGAAGGCCAGGTTGCGGCCCACGCAGATGCGCGGGCCTGCGCTGAACGCGCAGAACTTGGAGGACGACACCTTGGTGACCTCGCCGGTCTCGGCGTCCAGGAAGCGCTCGGGCTTGAACTTCAACGCGTCCTCGCCCCAGACGCTCGTAAGGCGGCCAGTCGTGTAGAACGCAAGGCCGATGTCCGTGTTCTTGGGCACGAACGTGCCATCCGGGAACACAGTGTCGCGGACGCAGTGCGTGGCGATCAACGGGCCAGCAGGCAGCAGTCGCAGCAGTTCACGGATCGTGGCTTCGAGGTAGTGGACCTGGCTCAGCTCCTCGGCAGTGGGCACGTACTCCCGGTCCGTCGCGAGCTTGGGCATGTACGTGAGCAGCTCAGAGCGCAGCTTGGCCTCGACGCTCGGGTTCTCGCTCAACACGTGGAAGAGCCATCCCAAAGCATCGGCCGTTGTGTCTCGGCCAGCGATCAGCGCGGCAGTGGCGATGTTGCGCACCTCGACGGGGTCAACGACCTGGTTGTTGGACTCCATGGAGTCCAGGATGATCGACACGATGTCCCTGTCCGCAGGTTTAACAGCCTTCCCTGCCTTAATGGCTTGGTCGCGCTCTTGGCAACGTTGAATGGCCCCCGAGATGATCCCCATCACGTGCTCGTCGATCACTTGAATCGCGTGGCGGAGCTTCTTCTCGCTGCCGATGTTGAGCCAGCGCATGAACTTCCACTGCGCATCGGGCTGCTTGAAGCGCGCCGCCACAATGTACTGGGACTCCTCGATAGCCTCGGCGAACGGTTGGTACCGTCCCTCTAGCAGCTTCATCTCAGTGCCGAAGCCGATCTCGGCGAACACGTCGAGCGTGTAGCGGTGCATGAGTCCGAAGGCATCGATGGGCTCTTTGGACGCCACCGCGTCCTCGAAAATCTTGCGCAATTGCACCACGTACTTCTGCGAGATGGGGGTCATGTGTTCACGCAGCGCTCGAGCGCTGAAGAGGTTTACGAGCACTCGGCGCTGACGCCTCCACGTCTCGCCGTTGGTGATGACGATGCCGTCGCCCAGCAGGTCGAAGAACACGTCGTAGATGTGTTGGCTCTTGGGGAAGTTCTCGAACTGCGTCTTGAGCACCTGCTCGATGTGCTCCGGCTTGGCGATGAACATCATGTCGGACTTGCCCGGCAGTCTCAAGGTGAACGGCTCGCCGTCAAAGGGGACGATCTGGTCGGCGACCCAGTCGTGCATGCGCTCCGCGTTGCTCAGCAGCTCGATGGCATTGCCCAGCATGGGGATTTTGGACGGCAGGTAGCGGACGCGCTTGGCCACCACTTTGCCGTGTTCGCCCTCGACTGTCGGTGGTTCAGTGGTGCCGGTGGTGTAGTAGAAGGCGACGGCGACTGCAGCCGCGACGAGGCCGGGCACCACCGGATTGAAGTAGCTGAACTTATCTTCGAAGAAGGACTGCAGCATGATCCACGTAGCGGCGACTCGGACTGGGAATGGGCTGAACTGCTGGGGGTGACTTTGGAATTGCACTCGTCGTGTGGGCGATTCCGTTGTGATGTGAGCTGGTCCATGCATGCCTTGGCCGCAGAAGTGTTTGGGCGGATGCATCAGCCAGATGGGAGACCGAGCGCGCAAAAAAAAAAGACATGAACATGTCTCGTCAAGTCGCGGACCCCAATGGAACGTTCGTGCTCGCGCATGAAGTGCGCACAATGCCTTGTCGCTGAAGATCGTGAAGGTCACAGCTTGGCGGCGGATGCGACCCGCCTCGACATCGAAAACTTAGGCTGCTTCACCGTGAGCGCCTCCACCCCACGGCGGTGTCCGAAACGGTGATATCGACACTCAGTGTATTTTTCGGTTTTTTGTAAGCAAGTTGCCAGTTTAGGGATCGTGCTACTGCAACAGAAAATCCACAGTACAGAATTGGCTTCTACACAGAAAATCAGCTACTTCTGGTGTATTTTTGGTAACATATAAGGTTTTGAAGGTGATCAGAGAGGGGATAAATTCTTACAGAAGGAGGGTGAAAGTAAGCCCGCCGAATCCAGCCAAATTGCCACCTTCATATTTGTAAATGCGTTCGTTGCTCGCGCTACCACGCTCGCCCATAGCTATTCTATGAGGCCAAGCATGTCTTCACAGCTGCCGTATTGGCTCAGCGAGGCGCTTTCTTCTCCCTAAAAGCGGTGCTTTTGGGGATTTGAGGGCCATCCGGTCAAAATCAAGGACAAATAAAGGACCAAAAGTTAGTAGCCAAGAGTTTAATTAAGGAGATACACGAGCTTATTATTAAGCTTATGAACAGAAACATCACGATTAGATCTATAAGGGATATGTCTGTCATTGTGTCCCCCATTGTCCTGGGGGTTGAGAGTGTCTACGCCGGGGGTAAACACTGTGTTCTCGTCGATGGGTTGCGCGCAGTGCTTGCGCGCGTCGTCACAGCTGATACATGGCTCGTATCAGCGTGTTCATTCGGTTTGGAAGAAACCGGATACCCTCCCCCACTTAAGAAGGAGCTACTGCACCGAGTACGCTCGGTACGCGTGGATGCCGCATGGCGTTCACGTAGAACGGTGTGTGTCCTGTCGAGACATACACCGAGTTGTTGATGGCGAACTCCGCCATCGGCAAACAGTCGCTCCAGTTACGGAACGAGTGAGTGTAGCTCTTAAGTGCGTCAACCAGTGCTCGGTTGACACGCTCGGTTTGTCCGTCGGTCTGCGGATGACCCGCAGTCAACATGGACAACTGCGTTCCAAGAAGTGTAAACACTTCTTGCCAGAAACGCGCTGTGAAGCCCGGATCACAGTCCGACACGATGTCAATAGGCATGCCATGGTGTCTGGTCCATGTCAACAAACAGACGTGCCGTCTGCTTGGCTGTCACCTCGGCTGGAACTGCAGCAAGATGTACCATCTTGCTGAAGCGGTCAACAGAGACCACAATACCAGTCCTCCGCTTGTTGTCTGGCGGAAGACCGAAGACAAAGTCCATTGAAATGGACTGCCAACACTCCGACGGAGTTGGTAGTGACAGAAGTGGAGCCTGCGAGAAGGGCGCAGGCTTCACGCGCTGACATACCTCGCAAGCACGGACGTACTTGCGTACCCACTTGTACTGGTGACTCCAATAGAAGTCACGCGTGAGAAGTAAGTATGTCTTCTCACGACCGGGATGTCCCGACGTCGGGGCATCGTAATACTCGTAAGTGATCATGAGCTTGAGCTCATGATCATCCGGCACGACAATGCGATCGGCGTTGTCGTGTCGTCGACTGCGCTGTAAAGCAGCAGACCATTGTGTACACGATAACGATGTACACGGGCACGGAGGTGTTTCGCCAGCTGCTGACGAGACTTGTCAGAAGTTGCAGCGAAGTAGTCCAACAACTGCTTCACGTCCGCATCGTTTGCGTATGCGGTCCTCACATCGTCTAACAAAGACGATGAGGGAGTAGTCGTCCTCGCGACGCCACTGGTCGTCCTTACGACACCAATTGCATTGGCGTCGGTCTTGTGCACCGCATAGTCAGGTCGACGCGAGAGTGCGTCGGCCACAACATTCAACCTTCCAGGTTTGTATTCAACCTGGAAGTT
>JAIKVD010000819.1:0-14757 GCA_024679075.1 Phytophthora uliginosa
CGTCCGGCGGGACTCGCGAACGGGTGGCCGCGCGCGATGGGTTCGTCCGGAGAAATGCCGGGGCTGTCAAACGCGTCTCGGATATGTCGCGGAGATCGTCGCTCGAATGGGGCAGGCGTTGACAGCTCGTCCGGGCTGCTGTTGCCGCCGCGTTCCGGCTAGAAGCTATGGTCGCGCTGCGACAACGGAGCCTCTCTCGAGTCTCCAAGCAGCTTGTGACTGGCGTGCCTGGAAGGCGTCGAGCTCAGTCAACCGTCTTCGTCACGAGTGGCATTCGGTGCGGTCTTGGTGGGTAAAGACGCAGGGACGCTTGCACGGCAAATGATAACGGGGCACGCACGCCACTGCAACTCTGTCTTGGCTTCTAGCTAGCCATGCTTTTGGTTGAAGCGAGGCGCTGCGGCGGAGCAGGAAGGCGCTGGCAAAGCGGATACATCACCGAACACCTATGAATCGTTCGCTAGCTCGAGTCAAACGAGATCTTTTCACGGTCTCTGCACAGGATCGCATGCTTCAACAATCCTTGTCACGCTTGGCAATTGAACTTCGTTGTTCTCCTAAATACCGAGGAGCTTTCCCCCTCTTTACTCGCCTACTTCACGCTAACTTACCTATCTACGCTTCACCCAGCTTATAACTACCCGCTGGACTCGATCGCTCCTACTTGACTACTTCACGTGAGCAGAATTTGAGTTTATACTCTGCTCTCCAACGACTCCATGGAGGAAAAGTGGACGGTGGGGCTGTGCACGACATCGTAGACGGACGACATGTCCGATGCGCGAGGCGACGTGTCCTCGTCGCACATTGCCGTTCCTTGCTCCTCGCGCCGCTTGTACGAGTCGATCTGCTGCTTGCGGCGACGCACGTACACAGCCAACCCGACGGCAACCATCACAGCAACACACACCAACACGATCATCCCGATCATCAATGGCGTCGAGTTGGAGCCCCCTGAGCTCTGCACATTGGACTGAACGACGCTACCCGGCGTCGATGCAGCAGTTGGCGACTGGACCGCACTTGGCTCAGCTGTCACCGTTGTCTGGAGAGCACTTGATCCCGATGCTCCGGAGACATGACCAGTCTTAGTCTTGGTGGAACCAGCATCATCCTCATCGGAGATAATAGAGCTCGAACATCCAGAAGAAGACAAAACTGGGGCCGTTGTTGTGTTTGGAGCTACTGTAGGCGTCGGTGTCGGTGTGCCAGGTGTAGGCGTCGGTGCCGGTGTGGCGGTCGGTGCCGACGTGGGTGCAGTCGTAGCGTATGATATTGTGGGCGAACTCGTCGACGTACTGCCGGCAAGAATGGTGGACTGAGAACTGTCACTGGTAGTAAACTGCTTGGTGCCATCAGTGCATTCGTCAGCACTCAAGGACAACGTCTCCTCCAGCACCTCGCCGTTCGCTCCCGTGAGCGAAATGCTCACGGAGTTCAGGTCCGCCACGCTCTCGCCGCTGCCGTCGATCAGGAAGTAGTACGCCGAGTCGATCAGCGACGTCTCCTGCCCGTTGATCGACAGACTCTGCACGCCCGACACGAAGTTGGCCGGCTGCACCGCCACCCAGAACTCGCTGCTGCCCGTCTTCAAGCAGTACTGCACGTTGTTCGAGACCGGACAGTCCACGAACTCCCACTCGATGCTCAGCTTCGTGTACGACTGGCCCGTGATGCTCTCGAACACGTCCGGAGACAGGTCCAGGTCGCCGTACGCGCACCCGGGACACTGGTCCATGATGTACACGATCTCGGACGACTGGCCGGCGCACGACGCGTCGGTGCACGAGACTTGGGCGCAGCGGCCGCAGTTCATGGTCTCCTCCCACTGCTATGCTAAATGATAGTTTTAGAGTTAACGTCGTTTACGTCCCCATCACTAGATCGCAGCCAACGGCGACGGCGCCGCCTGCTTTCGGCGCGCAGGACACAGACCGGCTCACGCGCGTTCATGACCGGCGCATTTAACGGCGGCAAGATCTGCCGCGTCTCGTTTTTTCGGTGTTGCGACACATCGCAAACTTCAGAAATAGCTGATACTTAACGGCTACTTCAGTCACCTATTACAAAATCGAAGCTTCTTGCGTTTATGTGGTGCCCAAGGTTGTCAAAACGTGGGATGCGATGCGACGACGGTGCGAAAAACGGGACGCGTGTGATTGCTCGCGAGCGATGATTCGTACAATACGAGATGGCTACACTTTTAACGAGTGGACCACCACGCGTTGCCCGCGCTGGGTCGGCGAAGCTTCCTCGCCGCCAGCGCTAAATGGCTTCGTAGCGGCTGGCTGACCAGCACAGGCGTATGGTGAAGCAGCTTGGGTTTTGTTGTGGAGCTCGCAGTGGACTGGGGTTGGATTGTCAACGTGAAGTGAAAATATCTTAGATTTTTGGTTCTAGGCGCTTCTGGCGATAATATCTAACGATACATACTCGCGGTCCATTTAGATGCTGGTGGAGCTGACGGGCTGCGGGGTGACGGTTGCAGCGTACGGGAATGCCAGGTGCTCGTCCATGGCAACGTTGGCGCGGAAGTCGCTCTCGCACGAGTAGCGAGAGATGTCGGACTGAGCAGACACCTTCTCCTGCTCCATTAGCTCGTTCAGCTGTTGCTTCTTCTTGATGACGATGTACATGACGAAGACGATGATGATGAAGAGGCATCCCAGCACGGCCAAAACACTTATGATGATACTGGGTGCTGAGCCCGAGCCTCCTCGAGTGCTGATCGACTCAGTCGGCCCATCGGTGGCCGTATTGTCGGCGGACGAAAGACTGCTTGCCGTCGAAGCAGTCGATGTAGCCACATTCGTCGGGGCATTTGTCAGAGCGTCCGCTGGGGCGACGTATGGGGCACTCGAAGTAGCGCTCGTTGATTCTGCGGATGAAGGACTTGTTGGGGCACTCGTTGAAGCAGCGGTCGATGATGGTGCTGTCGTTGGGACATTCGTCGGGGGTGCACTTGTCGAAGACGCGCTTGTCGGAGCTTCTGTCGGAGCAGTACTTGCTGGAACAGCACTGACCGGGGCTTCTGTCAGAGTAGCACTTGTCTGAGCTGCACTTGCTAGAACAGCACTCGTCGGGGCTTCTGTCAGACCAAAGCTTGTTGGAGGAGCACTTGTCGGAGCTTCCGTCGGTGCAGCACTCGTCGGAGCTTCTATTGGGGCAGCGGTCGTCGATGCACCACTCGTCGGGGCAGAACTCGTCGGAGCTTCTGTCGGAGCTTCAGTTGGAGCTTTAGTCGGAGCTTTAGTCGGAGCTTTAGTTGGGGCTTCAGTCGGAGCTTCAGTCGGAGATTCAGTCGGAGCTTTAGTCGGAGCTTCAGTCGGAGCTTTAGTCGGAGCTTCAGTCGGAGCTTCTGTCGGAGCTTCAGTCGGAGCTTTAGTTGGAGCTTCAGTTGCAGCATCACTCGTCGAAGCCGCACTCGTCGTCTCCGGATCGGTCTGAATGCTTCCGCTGGCAGTAAACTGTGAGTCGACTTCGACGCACTTGGCGTTTGCAAATGACACCACGTCTTCGATGACTTCGCCCGCGATGCTCGTCATGGTAATTTTCAAGCTCGACAAATCTGGCAGAGCGCTATTGCTGTCGCTGGTTAGGAGGAAGTAGTAGGACGATGCCACCATTGTTGTTGGCTTATCGTTGATCAGAACGGACGCCACGCCAGCAGACACGTGCGTTGGCTGGATTGCAGCCCAGTGCGCGCTGCTGCCTTCCTTCAAGCAGTACTGGATTCGATTGGACCCGGTGCTCGGGCAAGTCACGTAGTCCCATTCGATCTTCAGCTTCGTGTACTCCATGCCGGTGATTGCCTTGAACACCGACGGAGAGAGATCGAGATCGCCTTCCTCGCAGCCAGGACACTGATCAATGATGTACACGATCTCGGAAGAACTCGACGGATTTACGCACTGGGAGTCGGTGCATCTCACTTTGGCACAGCGCCCGCAGTTCATGGTGCTGTGCCATTGCACCTGGTTGAGTGCCGCGTAGTTGGTCACTGCTTCCTCGGGGTACGACTGCAAGTTACAGTTGCCACCGGACGGCTCAATCGGACCGTAGACTGTCCCGTATCCTCTGTAGCCGTCCGCCGCGCTGAAAGCTGCCGCGCTCGCCAGTAAAATCCGTCGGAATCTGATGTTTGCGTGCATGCTGTCGTCGTCGTAGCTGAAAGACTGAAGTTGTCGCTGTTTGGAGCACTGGGCGTCGAATTCAAGAGTGAGGAAGACCCATTCGTCCTGGCCGACGAATACCGAGAGAGAGAGAGAGCGACGAGCTGGTTGAGAACCGTTTCGATAAGGGTAGTGCGAGGTGTTTCTGTCTGACGTAGCATAGCGCAATCCATGTCGTTTCAAAATCTGCCAAGTGCTCCAGGCAATGACCACTTGTCTGGGGCCGCAGGACAGGCTGCCAGGGTCGGAATAGTTGGTGGTGATGCATTCATTGTTGCCGGTTGCCACTTCAGATTCGTGCCTTTTGCAAGAAGACACCATTAGCTATCCATACGCTATGCTCAGGCTGTCGTAGCTGGAAGCTGCGAAACCGGTGAGCCTGGGTCATGGTGTGCTGCTCGATACATTGCATTGAACTTGAAAGCTCCGAGCTTACGGCGTAATCCCAGAAATTCAAAGCAAAGTTCTTTGCGCTCGACTGTTCATGCGATTTTTCAGGGTCTCCTGAGCCTGAATTTGGAGCTTCCTGGACGCCGTCGAGTAGCTCCATTGAGTCGTTTCTCGACCATGTCACATGTCAGCCACACGGCGTCACTACATGTAAGCTTAGGTATTAGACACAGATCGCATTGCAGCATTGCGACCTTGACAAGTCCAGAAATCAGTCCCTAGTTTTATTTTTGCTTCCAGCTCCATGTATTGCTTCGTCGCATGTGGCGACTGGCTGCTTGGCTTCAATTGGCATCTTCATGGTCCGCCCTTGCATTGCAGTGGAGATGTAACAGACCATTGAGCTTATTCGGGTGCGATGCAGCACTGGTGACGTGTGTCGAAGACTCTTCAAGGAAAGCTCGAACCTTTGTGCGGCAAGCCAAGAAGGTGGCGAGGCAGAACCAAAGATAGCTGTAGCGTCAAGGCAAGTAGCCTGCGATGCAATATGTATCAAGTGGGATTTCAATTGATACCGCGAGGCTTTGAGTGTGACAGCACGACCACTGCATGTATTTTACTTACTGCGACTACGATGACTGAGCTCTCTACAACAGAGAAGATAACGGATCAACCAAGCTCATGCCCATACGACACGCTACCGGACGCCACTGCAAAATTGCCGGCACGTGCTGGAGCCAATCATGGCTTTCATAAAGAATCGTCTCAGCTGACTTTTAAATGGCGGCGATGTTGGTCTCGTTGATGCGAATGGGAGAGCTGAACGTGTCGAAGGACCGAATCATGGCCTCGTCGCGGTCGATGCGCTTCTCGACGAGTTTCTTCTTCTTGGTGACGTAGGCGACAGCGGCCAGGGCGATGGCGCCCACAACCGCCAGCACCACGAGAGTCACAATGACGGGGCTCGTGCCGGCAGAGGTCGCCTCCGACTTGGTTGTCGCCTGATTCGTGTCGTCCGATCCCGCCTTCTGCGACGTGCTGTCAGACTCGTCCTGCTGCTGGTTGCTGTCGGACTGCTTGGTGCTGGACGTCTTGTCGACGTCAGCCTCGGAAGACTGCAGGATGGACACGTCGCTCGAAGACTCGGTGGCTGCCGTCACCTTGCCTGCCCTGTAGCCGCTGTCACTGCCCGAGCTCGAGTTCGTCGTCAGCGTGTTGAAGTACGTGCTGACCTCGTTCTGCTGCTGGGTCTGCGACTGAGACGCACTGCCGCTAGTAACAGGCGCAGCCGTCGTCGATGTCGGCGCTGCCGTCGTCGGTGTCGGCGTTGTCGGCGTCGGTGTCGGAGTTGTCGGCGTGGGTGTCGTCGTGGCAGGAGCCGACGTCGTCTGACTGCTCTGACCGGTGGAGCTCTGACTAGTCTGACTGGTAGAGCTCTGCTGCGTGGTGCTGCCGCCGAAGTTGGACGTGCCGGCAGTGCACGCGTCGGCCGTGAGCGACAGCGTCTCCGTGATGGTCTCCCCCGAGACGGACGTGAGCTCGATGTCCACCGCCGACATGTCGACGTTTGAGCCGCCGTTGAGCAGGAAGTAGTAGCACGAGTCCACCATAGTCACGTCCTGGTTGGCGATCTTCATGCTCGCCACGCCGTTGGCGAAGTTGGCGGGCTGCACGGCCAGCCACGAGCTGCTGCTGCCGCTCTTGGTGCAGTACTCGATGTTGCCGCTCACGGGGCAGTCCACGAACTTCCACTTGATGCTGTAGCGGGACGGGTCGCTGCCCGTGAGCTGCTTGAACACCGTCGGGGACAGGTCCAAGTCGCCTTGGCTGCACTCGGGACACTTGTCCACGATGTAGACCGTCACGGTGCTGCTCGTGTCGCTGCACCGCGAGTCGTCGCACGAGACTTCGGCGCACCGGCCGCAGTTGAGTGTCGAGTCCCATTGCTCGCTGTTGAGCGCCGCGTAGTAGTCGCCCACGCCGGGGTCGTACATGAAGTTGCAGTTGCCGGCCGACACCTGGCCGAGCGTGTAGGACGTGCCGTCACCGGTGAAGTACGTGTCGCCGCCGGCAAGGGCCATGGCCGGCAGTGCCGCCGACAGGAGCGCAATCTGCCGGAACGACATTTTATCCGATAGATTTTTGAGTTGGTAACACGACAACGGGCACAATGCGAGAATGAGGACTCAAGTGTCGGTGAGGCACTCGACTCGGATGGATGTAGGAGCGGGCTGGTCCCGCTTGGCAGAAAGGAGCCAGCCGCCGGCTAACATCTAGGATTGACTATGTTGGCGCCGCCGCCACATGGTGCTGGTTCTTGGCCTGTGTCTCTCTGATGAACGTGACGGCAGCGAAAACGATGACTTTTTTTTACCTGCCATCGTCTATATTCCGACTAGATTCTGACGATACCCTGGTAAAAGTGATATGGGTGCATATCGGTTTGGCATACAATTTGCCTTTGAAAAGACCTGTGCTGCTGGCATGATCGTCTCGGATGGGCGCGATCAGGTTTCCTTGCTGCTGACTTGATGGTGGCCAAGCACATGGCGACCGTAGTGCCCAAAGTCCCCATGTGGTGAGCTCATGCTATCCATAATACTGTAGCGAAACCTCTTACGTTTCCCTGCCTCAGGACGACGAAACTTGAACGCGATCGCCTCTACATGTGTGGTTGTCCATCGGCGTGCCTCGACCCTGCCTGGAGTCCTAGCACGCCGACACTCCGGACGATTCGAAAGCTGACACTTGGCATGTCATGCGCCGCCGGAGCTGCTCGACCAGGTCACTGCACAGCTGGCATGACGGAGCGAGAATCAGAAAAATGGAGGCGCGCGATTGCCGTGACGCAGCACTGCTGCACTGCAGTCTGCTCTGCAGTGCAGGGCTGCAGAACTGTGAAGCCACCCAAAATACAGACGCCGAAGCCTCCAGCACAGGATTTTACTGTGTACATGTACATGTACTCGTCGTTCTACTAATGTACCTGTACCCTTCCGCCCCCCCCGAAATGCGAAAGCGAATTTTGAATCGCGGATCGCGTCGTGGTCCCGAAGTGCATAGGGCTCAGATGCCGATCCAAGGAACCCCCGACAGCGCTCACGGCGCCCGAGCTTTACAGTCCAGTGTTCATGTAGCGTTTCGTTGACCTTGAGCCCCTTCGACATGTCGGCGACGGGCGTAACAAACGCTTCCAACACGACGTCGTCATTTTGAGGAGCTTTGGTGTTGGACGGAAAGCCGGCGCCCCGATTCTCTTGAGCTGATACGCGTGCTCAACTCAAGACCGCGATTCGAAGGCGCGATCAACGAAGGAAGTTGCAACCTCACGCCAATGTCCGTTCTCCACCGAATTGGAGGTGATGGCTAGATGGCTAGAGCACTGACGTTGCGAAGCGGATCTGCTGCCGCTTCTCCATTCCTGACGGCGATGTCGGCGCCGGATGGCTGTCAGTCGAAGCACCACGTACATTAAAGGATGTGGTGGTCGCTCTCAACTGCCAAGGTCCAAGCGTATGTTGTCGCAGTCCAACGGTGGAGCCAACGCAAGGATTAACGCCTACGTTCCATCAAGATACCATCGCTATAGTGTCCATTTCAACATTAGTCAAAGAAGCCACAGAGTCTCCGATTCATACAACCCATCCGTTGGTCTTCACACTATGGAGTGGAGATCAAGCAAGCGGTTCGCGAACCCGTTCAAGCCGCTGGACCTGTCGCCTCAAGCGACTTCGGAGCTTGAGACGCTCGCGGAAGTGTTCGTGTCCGAAAGCATTCGCACCTATGAGCACTTCCTGCTTGACGAGAACAGTCAGGTGGACGACAACCGGTGGAAGTTCATGTACGAGAAGGACGACATTAGGTCCTACGCCGAACGCGCCGGGTTCTCCTCGCCGATCCCCGGGACGGGGTCGTGTCATCGCCCCCGGTCGCATTCGGCGTCGACATCCGAACTGCCGGTTGTTCTCGTCACCGGCACCATCGAAGGGGACCTGGACGATACCATCTACGGCTTCGTCTGCCCGACGCTCGACATGATGCGCATCAAGACGTCGTACATCCAGGACACCATGTATCGGGCCTGCGTGCTGGCCACATTGGTGGAGCCCACAGCAGAGGACCCGTTCCGCTCGGTCACCGTCAAGTGGGTCGAGAAGGGTCAGCCGCTGCACGTCCGCGCCTTGATCAAGAACCGCGACTTCGTGTATATGGAGTCGACAGGCACCCGATTCCTGCGCAACGGCGAACGGGTCGGCTACCAGCTCGTTCACTCGGTGCAGTTCCCCGAGACGCCCGTCCGGGACGCCGCCATTCGGGGCAACATGTCCATGACGGCAGTGTATCGCCAGCGAGACAACAACATGGTGGACGTGTTCATCAAGGGCTTCCTGAACCCAGCAGGCGGTTTGACGCGCTCCATCGTCACCCGTTCAGCTGCCAAGGCGCTGTTGTCCGTGTCCAAGAATGTGCACTGCGCGCAGATGAAGAAGCTGGCGTGGAGTATCCGCCAGCGCTGTCCTACGATGGAAAGGCAGCAACGACAAGAGAGCGCCGCGGTTTGCGTGGCGTGCTTGAAGAGACCTTCTGGCACTCGTCGGCTGCTGCATCGCAATCTTTGCTGTGGCGTATGCTCGTGCTACGTGTGTGCATGCTGTCGAATCCAGAAGAAGCTGCACTTCATGATGCTCGACCGGAAGATGCTGCAGCAGGAGGTGGCGTTCTGTCCGCGGTGCTACAGGGAGGCACTCGACGCCAAGGTGGTGACCGTGGCCAGCCACGAATCGCTCTTCAACGACGTCTACGGCTGGAACGAGCTTTGCGCCTACACTTCCGGCACAGAGATCTCCCTCAAAGCCTAGATATCCAATACAGTATTTATGAGACCCCGCGATACAGTTGAAGGGATTGCATCGAGCTCTGCCTGCACGAATGACAAGAACTTGCTTGGTGAGCGATGCTCGATATCCATAGAGCCAGGATCGCTCGCCTAGTCTCTCTCGAACAGACAGGTGTGCCGCACGGTGTGGTGTGGGTGTGCCCGCTTCAGCGTGAGGTCCAACCAAGTGCGCGCAGTCTTAGGAGACCGTTGAAGTTAAAGCTCAAGCATTTGCCCATGCTGCCAACAATACCGTACTGTCGTCTCATGACAACGCGCGTCCTGCCTGTTTGCTCTCGCTGGTGGACGACCACCAGGGACCATTCCGTTTCATCCTTCGCAGTTCCAGAGTCGAGCGCTCGGTATCTTCCTGAACCTAGTGACGTTATGCCTGGACGGCGACTTTGGCTCGAAAATAGCACTTCAAATCCTCGAGTGTCCGCGCGCAGGAACGGGATGGGACTGACTGACGTATGGCGCATGGCCTGGGCCAGCCTGGATCAGCATCATGTGGTGGCGTTCCCGCAAGAGAGAAGATGCAGCCGGGAGCGACTCGATTGAGGACACAACGCATTGGTAGCTCCGGCGGCGAAGGCTCGGAATGGTCTTCACCGACCGTGCGGACTCGTCGGCGTCCGGTGGGTCTGTGGTCTCCGCTGGTGTCAAGATAGACCCGTCCGTGAGCAAGCACCACACGAGTCCGTTCCCACCGCTGCAGTTGTCGCCGACGACCGCAGCGGAGATGGCGAACCTGGCGCAGAAGCTCGTGTCGCGCAACATTGGCATGTACGAGGGCTTCCTCATTGACAACCATGGCAAGGTGGACGAGGCCCAGTGGAAGTTCGTCTCGTCCAAGGATGATCTGCGCGCCTACGCGGAGCTGCCGCGTGCGTCGGAAGCGGCTCACCCGTATCAACTGGAGACTCCCGTGGCCGACCTGCCGGTTGTGATGATCACGGGCAGCATCGTGGGCGATCTCGACGATGTCATGTACGGCGTCACCTGTCCTACGACGGAGCAGATGCGCGTCAAGACGTCCTACATCCACGACGACATCCCCAGTAGCTGCGTGCTCGCGAACCTCGTGAGTCCGACGCCGGACACGCCGTTCAACGCTGTCACGGTCAAGTGGGTGGAAGTTCTCGTGCCGCTGGCGGTTCGGCCAGTCATCAAGCACCGGGACTTCGTCTACATGGAAACCACAGGCATCGAGCGGCTCCGCAATGGCGAGCGCGTGGGATACCACATCGTTCACTGCGTTCAGTTCCCCGAGACGCCGCCGCTCGAGAGCCACTTCCGTGGCAACAGCTCCATCAGCATTTTGTATCGCCAGCGAACCACGAACGTGACGGATGTGTACATCAAGGGCTTCTTCAATCCTGCGGGAGGCATCATGCGCACCATTGTCATTCGATCAGCGGCTCGGATCCTGCTGTCCGTGGCCAAAGACGTCCACTGCGCCCAGATGAAGAAGCTCGCATGGGCTCTTCGACAGCGCGGCAATGGAGAGACGTCGTCCTCGAGCTCGGAATGTACGGACAGCGCAGCGGGGGACTCCACCCTGGACGACAAGTGCTGCTCCGGTTGCGGCAAGAAACAGTCGGTCTTCGTGCAGGCCGCAAGTCGCACGAACCGCGGCTCCAAGATCCTCCAGAAGAAGCGGCACTGCAGAATCTGCATGCGCTACATGTGCTTGGACTGCAGGAGACAACACCAGCTCACGTTCGTTCTTCCCGACCAACGACTCAAGCAGCTTCTCGTCACTATTTGTCGGAACTGCGAAGTTGAAGCGCTGTCCGAGAGCGCAATGGGCATCGCTCGCGACGAGTTGCTACAGAGAAACCAGCTCCAGCGTTGGGACGGAGACGACGTGTTCAGCACCGCCATCTCGGCAAAGAGCGAGTAGTTTAGACGATAGACAAGGGAATTCAAAGGTATAATGATGACTATTTCAAGTAAACCCACGCCAAACACACGAGAAGGGCACTTGATAGCACCCACGCTGCGTCAGTACGTCGTGAAGCTCAAGTCTGCTCCCTGCGGGGCGGACTGCACGATGTGATCCACCATCTGCGGGATCATGCGCTGGTTGACGGTGTGCCATCCTAGCGAGATCGACTGGTCGAAGCTGCCCGTCCAGCAGTGCTCGTAGCCGCGACCGTCAGTGACGCCGTACACGATGGACCCGTTGTAGTACGGCTCTGTTGTGGTCTTGAGAAAATCCTCGAGCAGGAAAACAGCATCGTTCAGGTAGTAGCTGTCCGTGACGCCTACGTAGACGCGGAGCTTGTTGACGAGCTTGGCGCCGAGTCCGCGAGCGTGCCATTCGCGCTGCAACTTGGCGCGAACATCGTAGTGTGCTTCCCAGTACTCCACAACTTGAGGATGAACTTCGCCAGTGAGCTTGTCCCAAACCGCAGCAGGGTATCCGTCCGTGCCATTGACCGGGGAGTAAACGGCCTGCCAGGCGTCCCATTGCCCACCGGAACGCCCACGAGAGCCCAGTGCAAGCTCGTGGTGGTTTTCTTCAGCCATCGTTTCGCGAATATCGCCGAGATAGTCACGTTTGGCGCCTCGGTCCTTCTGCGTCCAGTCCCCACGAGCGTAGTACGCGTTCTTGTTAGCGAAAAGGTCGACCTGCTGGAAGCGGTGGAAGTCGAAGGCGTCCGGACAGAACGACCAGCAGCCATTGTACTCCTCGGGATAGTAGACCTGCACCGCAAACGATTCCCAGCCGCCAGTCGAGCCGCCGTACATGGTGCGAGTCCAGCCTTCGCCAATGCCACGGAACTCCTTCTCAATGTACGGCAGGAACTCGTACGTGATAGCGTCGCCATAAGGGCCAATGTTGGCACTATTGACCGCGTACGAGTCGTCATAGTACGGGTTAGCGTGCTGCAGCTGGACCACAATTCCACGCTTGTTCGTGAACGGATCGCCAGGCTTGTCGGACGTCCAGTTGGAGAAGAAGAAGTATCCGTACTGTTCACCCAGCGATGCAGTCGTGGCGTTCTCAGGCGGAGCGGGGAAGAAGCTGTGTTCAAAGTAGCGGTTGTAGTGCGTGTGGTAGACGAACAGCGGGTAGTGCACGTCCTTCATTTCGTCGTCGAAGAAGCGGTGCGGCAGCAGCATCCAGGCCTTGAGGAAGACATCCGTCCCCCAAAACTCCGACAACGACGGACTGCGGAACGTCACGTGCTTCAGCAGCTCATGCGGTTCCTCCAGCGGCGGCAGCTCCGGCTCAATGTGGGTCAGTACGAGATCGACAGAAAACGTCTTGGGGTCGTAAAGCGCGAGCTTTGCGGCGCTGTACAGCGTGCCCGGAGCAGTGAGCACACCACCGTCGCTCTCGAACGTGGTAAACCGCGGCAGCTGCAGGCTCCGACCATCCGAGCGGTTGTACTCGACGTACGGATGCAGCACCGCTTGCACCCAGTACTCACCCGCTGGCACCTCGTCCAAGAACAGCATGGGATAACCCACTGCGTGGGTCGCGTTCACCTCCCGGTTCTCCTTGTCAACGCCACCGGGCGCAAATTCCCAGACATCGACGGCAAAAATCTGCTGGGTATCGGCCGAGTCGCCCACCAAGAACCGCGGTTGGTCCTCACCCTGAGGGTCCTTGACCGCGTGCTTCTTGGCGATGCAGACCATCAACCGACCGGTGATCGGCGCAGCGTGCACCGACGTCGGAAAGCTCACGCGGAATCTAGGAGCCGGCGGATCCGAGCTGAGACCAGTGGAGGTGGCAGCATTCTGGAGGTCGGGAGTACAGCGCAGCAGCAGCAGGAGCCCTGCAATGGCGAACGTCGAGAGCAACGCGGTCAACACGAACTTTCGTGTGGAATTCCGCGACGGTGCAGTCGGTGCCACGAAAGACTTGTCGGCGCCAGGAATCAGCGACGACTTCTCGGTGTCGAGGCCCTGCAGAGACATTGGAGGCTGCGTGCAACGGCGGAACTTGGTCGCGAGGCTGGAACTTGGTGAATGGTTCGAAGCGCCATAGCAGAGAGGAATGCGGTGTCCGTTGACAGGTGCACCAGCTCTGTCGCCGTGATTTACACCAATCGGCTTTCACGGGGTATTCAATCAAGAATGTCATCTGCATCTGTATTTACCTTATATCAAATGGTTCTCAGAACATTAGGTTTGACAGGGTGAGTCTGGATAATGATTTACGGTGATGGCTCCTAGGCTATGCTTTGGCGCTGAGCAATCTGGCGGCTGCTCGACTCGGATATCGCACAACGCAGCCGACGCTTCCAATTGCCGGTGTTGCAACTTGCAATGCAAGCTCACGACGCACGTCTAGCGATGATAGAAGAATGCAAAACGTGTATTGATGTACAGGTGGTGTAAAGCTGAAGTCGAGGGATCGCTAGGTACTGGACCGGGAGTTTGACTCCCCTCTAGGCGCTGCCGGCGTCGTCAAAGGAGGCGCTGGAGCTCGTGCTGTTGTCGCCGCAGGTGCACTCGGCCACCGTGAGCACCACGTCCATGGACGCGAGGCCCGTCTTGTAGATGGAGCAGAGGCTCGTGGGGCGGTTCAAGCAGTTGCGCACCTGCTGGAACTCCCAGAAGTCGTTGAGCATGCACAGATCCTCGCACTTGGCCTCGCGCTCGGCGGGTTGCGCGTCCCACGGCGTGGACTTCATGTGGGCCATGCGGTAGAACATGTCCTGCTTCTTGGCCAGCGCCTTGTGGTCCACCACGCGCTCCTCGACGTGGTGCTGGCTCACGGACTTGGCATTGCTCTTGATCGTGAGGTGGGAGGCCTCGTGGGCGGACGCCGAGGTGGCGAGCAGCAACGCGACGATGGCAACAAAGTTCTTCATGGTGCTGTGCTGCCTGGGGGGAGGGTCAGGGAATGATACAAAGGATGTCGCGGGGCATTTTTTTTTTCTTCGTAACGACTGGGAGATGGATTCATTCCTGTCTCATCGAATAAAAACTTCTTTATAGCATGTGGATCGGAGATGACTAGATGGGAATTGGTTTGATAAGGACTTATTGAAACGGATAAACCGGACAAGTTACATATATCGGGATAAAACACACTGCCAATCCGATACCCCGTGAAAGTCGATGGGCGTTGAAGTCGGTAGCCCAGGTGCTCAAGGTGGAACCTGCAATCGTCTGTAGCCTACGAGAACATGCTGTGGCATGTGGCCGATTCGAACACCTTCGTGGTCGACCAGTGTATCGTTGTCCGCTAAACCCTCGCGTCGGAAGGGATCCTTTCACGCGTGATAGAGGACAGTGTTGAGAGATTAAACTGCTGCGAGAGGAGATGCGAGTAGGTAGAAGATGTCAAAAGAC
>JAIKVD010000820.1:0-14752 GCA_024679075.1 Phytophthora uliginosa
TTCGCCCAAGGCAAGGGGGCCAGTTTCACTGGCTCCCGGAGGTCTTCGTCGCGGTCCGTTGTATCTTGGCAGTGCCAAATCGAAAGTGGTAGTACCTGTAGCTGTCAACCGCGCTTGCGAGCGCATTCAGGCTCCGATTGCTGCTTGGGCGTCTGCACTGCTGGCTGTCGAGTCAGGATTCCTGACAAACGCGCCTCCACCATGCCCTGCTCGGTCCACTCGACCTCCGTCAGACATCCGACCGCAATACAGTACCACCCGCCACCTCGACCGCTTTCGCCGCCGTCATTGGCGAGTACGGGACGTCAAAGCTTGACTCAAATACGATCGATCTCTCCGAGTCATAGTCGCGTGCGGTTAGTCGTCTGAGGTGGCCACGTCTCTCGGCGCAGAGCTGAAGCGGAGCTGAGACCGACCACCTCGATCCATTCCAGCTTTCGCGGCGCGCAGCTCAAGTCGAAGTCAAGATTCCAAGATGGTCTGCCAACTGACGGGCCACCGCGAGAGCGAGCGCTTCGCGCTGCCCAAGAGGACGTGGGTGCAGCAGCTGCAGCACTACGCGCCGATCTTCCGCTGGCTGCCGCACTACGACGTGGCCCGGGACCTCAAGTTCGACGTCGTGGCCGGCATCACTGTAGCCATGATGCTCATCCCGCAGGAGGTGTCGCTGTCGACGATCATGAACGTCCCGGCTCACCACGGTCTCTACACGGCGGCGACGGCTCCGCTGGTGTACGCCATCTTCGGCTCGAGCACGGTGCTGTCGGTCTCCAGCGGCTCCGAGGTGTCGCTGCTGGTCGGCACCATCCTGGAAGACATCGACGACGAGGACGAGCGCGTGGCCACGGGCATCATGATGGCCTTCCTGAGTGGCTGCATCCTGCTCATCGTGCGCCTCCTGAACCTGAGCCAGCTCGCCGACTTCTTCTCGCGGCCCGTCATGGGCGGCTTCGTGTCGGCCGGCGGCATCCTCATCATGCTGTCGCAGTTCTCCAACGCTCTGGGCATCAAGTTCAAGTCGCAGGACTACCCGCCGCAGACCGTGTACCAGATCTTCAAGCACATCGGAAGCACCAACTTGACTGCGTTCGCGGTGGCCGCCATCTCGATCGCGTATCTGTTCGGCGTCAAGATTTTCAAGAAGCGCTTCTTCCCGTCGCCCGTGCTGATGCAGCTCTTCGAGCCGGACAAGGACGAAGCTCACGCCAAGTCGGACGAGATGGAGCAGATCCACACGCCCGTGGTGAACAACGCCGAGGTCTCTCACAGCCACGGCTTCTCACTCACAGACCAACAGTACGTGAGCATGGAGACGTCGCGCCAGCGTCGGGGCGACGGATACACTCCAGTCACCGAAGCTGCGGAGAAGAACCTGGCGGCCGATGATGAAGCCCCCAAGAAGTCCACCGCCAAGCTCCTCGGGATCTTCATCGTACGAACGGTTTGTGACCTTGGTCCACTGGTGGTTTGCATTGTCGGCGGCATTGTCGGTTGGGCGCTTGGCTCGTCGCGCCTGAAGCTCACGGGTTCGATCCCGGGCGGATTCCCCGACCCCAAGGTGCCTTGGTACGGCTTCGACTCGGGTCTCATTGCCGGTGACCGCTTCAGAACGATCTTGTACAACTCGCTGACGGTGGTCGTCGTCGTGTTCCTGTCGAGTATCGCCATGGCCAAGCGTCTGGCTATTCAGCGTGGCGAAGACATCAACTGCGACCAGGAGCTTACGGGTCTGGGGATTGCCAGCCTCGTGTGCGGCTTCTTCCAGGCCATGCCCCCTACGGGCGGGATGTCCCGTACTGCCGTGAACCTGCTGAACGCGCACACGCAGCTCTCGTCCATCATCACGACTCTGATCGTGATCCTTGCGCTGTACACTCTGACCGGTGCCCTGGCCTACCTCCCGAGCGCCACGCTGGCATCGATCATTATCGTCGCGGGTTACTCGCTGGTCGAGTTCAAGGAGGCCAAGTGGCTCTACCGCGTCAAGCGCGACGAGTTCGTCGTGTGGACGGCGTCCTTCATCCTCACGCTGCATCTGGGCGTGCTGGACGGTCTTATCGCTTCAATCGTGTGCTCCGTGCTGGCGCTCATGTGGAAGACCAAGACGTCCCCCGTGGTCTTCCTGGGTGAGCTTGACAACGGCCGCTTTGTCGACCGCGAGCTGTTCTCCGAGGCGCACGACCTGGGCGACGTCATCGCCATTCGCGTCACCAGCTCGCTATACTTTGCCAACTGCGAGCGCGTGGCCCTCTTCGCTGAGCGCGAGATGGTTCGGCTTCAGACGCACGGGATCACGACGCGCGGAGTTGTGCTGGACATGTGCAATATGAACGACCTGGACGCCACGACTATCCAGGTGCTGTCGGACATGCAGGAGAAGCTGGTGGTGCGCGGCGTGCGCTTCGCCATTGCGAACGCCAAGAGCCTGCTGCATGACATCGTGGCCTCCACGAACATTATCAAGCGCATTCTGGCGAACGACCCCAGCATCTCGGTAGAAGAGGCTGTGCGAATGCTGCGCGATGTGCCGTCTTCGGGCCGCACTTCTCCATCCTCGACGTCTCGACTGTCGACGGTGCAGGACAAGGTGTAAGTAAGCGGGGCATCTAATTGAAATCAACGTAGTTACCGATGCATAAGTGTAGATTGCGATCGTGTTACGTAGCATGACTACGTGCGCCTTCACCATGGCAGCCAAGTCTATCCTGCGCTTGGAGGAGTGCTGATGTCGGAGCCGCAGTCTTTGCATCTCGTGGCGGCCCCCTTCACGAACTCCTTACAGTACGGACACTGCTTCTTCACGCCCACCTTGAGCTTGAAAACGACCTCGAGTGCTGTTGCACGTACATGACCACGTCGTTAGCCCAGTGACGAGAGCCACCAGTAGTTTCCACGTTACGCACCTTTCTTCACGGCAAAGAAGAGGAAGAGCGCGTTGATGACGAAGTTCATGATGTTCTCGATGAACAGTCCGTAGTTGATGGTCACGGCACCGGCGTCTCGAGCTGCGAGTCAACGGCAAGTCAGAAGTCTACCCAAAATGACGAATGGTGCTGTCGCCTTACCTTCCTTCCAGGTTTGCCACGAGTCATTCGAGCACTGAGGTGTCGTCGACGGGCAGCGCAACGGCCAGTAATGGTTTGCGATTCCTCGTGCTACACAACCATCGACCCAATGAGTAACTAAACCATCAATGTCTCACCCCCCTCACCATTCGCTTACTGTACCTGTAAAGAGGCTGATGATCGGCGCTAGAATGTCCGTGACCAAGGAGTTGAGGATGGCGGAGAAAGATGAGCCTAGGATAAGGCCCACCGCCATGTTGAGCATGTTGCCCTGCTGAATGAACTCCTGGAAGTCGGTGAGCAACGCGCGAGTCGTCACGAGCTCCCGGTTCGCCAACTCTTGCACCCGACCAAGGCGGTCTTGCACTCGATCGAGCAGCGAAATATTTTCGGGCGGGGGTGGCGACGAAGCGAACGGATTCCAGCGCATAGTAGAAATCTGAAGACTAAAGAGCGATGTGCTCAATGGATTGAGAGAACCCAAGTGATTGTAAATCTGCTGCTGCGTTGCGGCAGACGCGATGGTCTCCACAATGAGCGGCAGAGGATCAGATTCGTCTACAGTTGTCGTACTTAATTGAACTGTAGCCATGTTACATTAGGTCTTGCTGGGCGCTGTTGAAGTCAACGCTGCTCGGTAGGCGCCACCTTGAGTCCTTTCTTGACGAGATCCGCTTTCATGAGGTTATTTAAGCCTTGAACCACCATCATCGCTAGATAAAATCGAGAAAAAAAACAATGATTAGTGATCGAGTTCAACACAAAACAATTGCACGTAGCGAGCGTACCTCGTTTGACTGCAAAGTAGAGGAAGATCGCGTTGATGAAGAAGCGCACGACGTTCTCGATGAAGAGTCCCTAATTGATAGTGATGGCTCCGTGGTCGCGAGCCATCTGTGGAGTCTCCCACGTATCGCTGCTGCAGTCCTTGCGGTCGTTGGGGCACCTTGCCACAGCGTAGTAGTTCGCCAGGCTACGCGTCGACACGAGGCTGAGAATCGGAGACAGAATGTCCACCACCAGCGACTGGAGAATCGCCGTGAACGACGTGCCCATGATCATACCAATGGCCAGGTCCACAATGTTGCCGCGCTGGATGAAACCCTTGAAGTCGGTCACGAGCGCGTGCAGTTCGTCTTGCGGGGAGATCGACTGGATGTGAGTGGTCACTTTGTCCAACAGTTTTTCCACGTCATCGGCAGATATGGAGACACGCTTTGTATCGTCCAGCACAGCTCCATTCTGCTTTGAGTTGGGGGCGGGAGCTACCGGCGGCGCAGTCTCCATTTCATTCAGCAAATACCGTTCTTCATTTTCACTCGCTATCCAGCTATTTCCAGACCCAGCAGCTCAATTTGGCACATGCTTCCGAAGCAGCGAGCAACGCTCGACGTATAGTTTTCGCTCACTTCATTATTACAACGACAATTACCTGCACCGCCTTGGGCTCCCATCCTAGATGCTGGGCACTCGGGGGGCCCGCGTCAGCGCTCGACTTTCATCCGCTGGCATCTCCTCCTCGCGGATGGCGGTGATGGCTTCAGTGAACCCGATGCGGGCATCGCTGTGCACGATACCCACGAGGAACTCCGACGTCTCAAGTAGAAGCTGGAGGCGGTCTCGCGCGTTCACGATAGCCAGCATGATACCTTGTCCGCGAAGCTCGGCCTTCAAGTGCTTCATCATCTGGATGGTCGTGGTATCCCAGTCCATGATGGAGCCTGCATCAATCACCACACCACGGACCCGCACACCCTCAGTCTCGTGTCGCTTACGCACCTCGCGTTCCACAACCCGCTCAATGTACTCGCAATTGGCGAAGTAAAGAGCGCCTTCCACACGAATCGCCACAACATCAGACAACGGACGCGCCCTATCCGGGAACAAGTTCAAATCCACAATCCGCTTCTCGCCAGTTTCCTCGTCAGTAACCTCGCCTAGCATGGACACAGTCGGACGACGAGTCTTGTAGATCACAGCAACCAGCGAGCAAAAGATGGAAGACAGGAGCCCGGGCAGAACACCAAGCAGGCACGACAGCACAAATGATGCCAACCACACGTAAAACTCGTCGCGCTTGACACGATAGAGCCACTTCGCTTCCTTCAGCTCGATGAGCGAGTAGCCTGCGACGATGATGATGGACGCAAGACTAGTCTTCGGTAGATATGCGAGAGCTGACGTGGATGTGTAAAGCACAAACACCACAACCAGCACTGCGATCACACTCGCAAGCTGAGTGCGCGCGTTTTGCATGTTCACCGCAGTCCGCGAGAGACCACCCGTGGAAGGCATACCCTGGAAAAATGATCCAACAAGGTTGGAGAAACCCAGCGCGATGAGCTCCTGATTCGGCCGGATCCGGTAGCCTTCTTTAATTGCGAGACGCTTTGCCATGGCAATACTGCACATGTACGAGATGATGGCAATCGACAGAGTGTCAATAAAGAGGTGATACAGACGATCAGCCTCGATAATGTTCGTACTCAATCCATACCATGGCCTTTTAGGCGATGGGTAACCACCGGGAACATCTCCAGCGAGCGCAAGAGAACCCTCCGGAGCCAAATAACCCACGATTCCACCCAGAAGACACACCATAAACGCACCCAGGTCGCACACCAACCGAAGTGCGATCAGCACAGCCATCTTCGAGCGCAATAGGCGAATTGACGTCGACGACGCCGCCAGCATGCGTCCAGTAAGTGCAGTAGTCGAAGTCGCCGATTCCGACCCAGTCTCTGACTTCGCTGGCGACGCGAGCTCCTTCACACGTCTCTTCATTTCGGCCTCAGCCTTGGCTTCAGCCTCATCATCTTCACGATCAGCATCTCCGTCACGGTTGCGTCCGGATCTCTCCACCTTAGGCTGGGTTAGGTTCATCCTAGGCAAAGTCCGCGCTGCGCCCGTTTCATCTGAACTCGAACGGTGCATTCCAGTAGCAACCAAGGAGCCATCAGGGCGAGTACCAAAGTTCAGTGGTCTCTCAATAGTAATGTAATCTTCGTCCGAAAGCGAAAAGCCCACACCTTCGTCATCCATACGTCCATGACGAGTACTACGAGTAATCGCAGCCAGGTCTCTCTGACGACTGGAGCGAGCCAGATCCAGGTCGTCTCGGCTATTGCGCGACGACGACCCCCACGGGGACGACAGCATGTGGTCCCGGCGTCGCAGCGAGCCTGTTGTAAACACAGCGGGCAAGTCGGCCCATCTCGACCCACGCGGCGAGACGGTCACGTCTTCCACGTCCAAGTCCGCTTCATCATCGTTCCTCTTCGGCTGCCGTTTCTTGGGCTTGGGGACGTCTCCCAGCTCGATATCTCCACCAAAGCCGCCCTCCGCTTGCCGATCATCTTTAGCGTCCTGACCGTCCTCCGCTTCCTCCTCACTCATGTCGCTCAGCTCGCCGTTCGAGCTGCTCATGGAGAGCTGGTTCAGCGCCCTGGACGTCTCAATGGCGAACTGGTCCTCGAACTCCTCCTCGACTCTGGCCAGCTCCCCCACCACGCGTCGTTTGAGCTCGTGCATCCCCACTAGCACCAAGATGGAAAAGGTGCCGAGAGCGAAGCTGAATGTATTGAGATGGGGGAATTGCTCCATCAGGTCCAGCACCGTGAGCACCGGTAGATCCTTGCTCTTGATCTCGAGTCCCAGCCACAGAGACACCTGGGACAGCATGATGAGAACACCACCAGCCGAGATGAATCCACCCATAACGGGTCTTGAGAAGAAGTCGGCGATAACACCCAGCCGGAACATCCCCATGAAGAGCAGCACGACTCCACTCAGGAAGCTCAGTAGGATGCCAGTGGCGATGCGTTCCTCCTCACTCTCCACCTTCTTGATGGCCGAGCCTACCAGTAGACTCACTTCAGCACCGTTGGCTACACTCAGTACCCGGGAGGTACCAAAAAGTGGGTAGATCATGGGTACAACCGCGGCCGTGTATAACCCGTAGATGGGGGGTACGCCCATGATGGCTGCAAGGGATACCTCCTGGGGTACGAGCATAAGCCCGACCGTAACCCCAGACACCACGTCGAACTGCAGGTCCTCACTCAGGTCGTACGCGGGTAACCACTCCAAGATGGGTACATGCTGCTTGAGGAAGAAGAGTAACCGCTGCCGGGTTACGTTCTGTCGGGCCTCGCACGCGGACGCCCAGAGCGACGCCAGCGCTGAGGTTACGCAGGCGAACGACAGCTCGCTGGAGCCGGGGGACGGCGGGGAAGATGACGACGCCATGCGCAGCCTGCAGAACGCCCCACTGGCCGAGGAACGAGCGGAGTGAGCGAGCCTTCAGCTGTTAAAGGACTGACGTGTGTGTGTCTGTCTCTTTTCGGTCAAACTGCCCAACTTCCACACCCTTGCTTTTTATATGGGTTATCATTGCTGCAAATCGGACACGTGGAGCAATGACTGGTACACTGTACCCCCATACACTGAGAAACATGGGTACATTCTTTCCGCAATTTTGCTGATCATCCGCCCCGAGGAAGTAGAATACTACGCCAGCTCAAGGCCGCGCTCAGCCGTCCAAGCCCATGCCTGACGTCAGCATCAAGCAGGAGCGCGTGGCCACCAACGGGGCACAGGCAAACGGCGCAGCAGGCGACGCTGTAGCGCAGGAGGTGAGGGGATTTGATTTTAGTACTCGCAATGCTTTATTGGAAAATGTATCATTAATACTGTACTATACTACTGCATCAATAGTTGTCTGCAGCGTACCAAGCCGCCATGCCCGACGACGAAGACCGCGCCAACCTGCTGCTGACCCACGCGTGCAGCTGCGACGACGCGCAGTGTCGGGACCCGGAGTTCCGGGCGCTGTGCTCGCACATGAAGCGGTTCTTGCGATCAGCCTGCTGGGCGTCCCACAGTGAACGCTGGCGGTCGTACCCCATCGCCACGGCGGTCGTCGAGCTGTTCACGTACCACGCGCTGCACTGCCAGGCGCTGCAGTGCAATGTGCCCATGTGCCGGCAGCTACGAGGCCAAGTGCTGCTTTGATACTTTTTTTTCTGGTCTCGACAACATGGCTACATTTGTGGATGATACTGTGTTTTAAAACTGGAGCTAATTGCAATCGCGCGCTTTATTATTGTTGTTGCGTGTTGATGGATCACCTCAGAACTGTTGGTATTTCTGCTGCTTAAAATACTCGTTGTTTTTTTGAGCAGGGAACGAGTACCAGAACCAAGTTGCTGCCGCTGCGTTGACGATGGATTCCTGTGTTTCTACTGCTCCAGGTCCGAAAGCCAAAAGGTGGTCCAAGAACCCTGGATCATCGCATCTGCTGCGAAATGTCAAGAGTCTCAATGGTGATACCTCCTTCTTGGAGGCATCTGCAGAACAGAACCGGCCTCAATCATGCCCAGCGCTCACGTTAACGCCGCGCCTTCATTGGAATCTGAACAACTCCGCCCTCAACATGCTGCCGAAACGCCAAGTTGAAGAGCTCTACGGGCTGTTCAAGTTCTACGACTCGTCCACGATCGGAGACGCCTTGCCTTCCATCAATTGTACTCGGTTCATGGAGATTCTGCGAGACGCTGGACTGCTGAGTGACAGGCTCGACAACAACGACACCAGTACTAGCTCTACTGTGCCGCTGATTGAAGGTCTTTGGGTTGAAAACGTTGAGAGGATATTCGCACAGGCCGCCATGGGCAAAATGCGCGTTTACTTGGACGCAGATGATCAGCCAGCGCTGACCTTTTCGCTCTTTTGCGGCGCTATCATGAACTGCGCGATGCTGCTGATTCCGTCGGAGCACCCCGTCGACGCCTTGCATCAGATTCTCCCGACGCTGCTTGAGTGCTCAATTGGAAACGAGCATCACGCTTCAGCGGCAAAGGGGTTACTCGGACACCTCCCGACGGATGGAACACTTTCGTGTTGGATACCTGGGCGATCACATGCTTCGCTTCCACACCCTGAAGTCGCCCAGCAAGACTTCCGAGACCTGCCATCTTTCCAACAAGTGATTGCTGATTGCGAGAGCGACAAACTCCTCGAGGAGCTCAGGCAGGAGGAAGTGGCCAAACACTATCAAGTTCCTGACCGCCTGCTTGCGAGCTTTGAGCACGACACCATCGCACTCATTTCGGACAAGTTCCGTCTGTTCGATGTGTCTGAACGCGGTGTGTTGCCACGTCACGAGATATTCGCGCTGCTTTCGGGCCTGGGTAAACGTGCAGACCTCCCTGATCCGTACTCAGTGCTTCCAAGGCTGTTTGCTTCCAAGAATCCTATGGACACAAAACAAAGCAGCGCTGGGATTACTAGTGGGTGTGAAATGACATTAGCGGAGCTGCTCCAAGCTATCAAGGTGACCCGAGAGGCCAAGCGACATTCATCCGCAGCGCGACTTGCCTCGATAAAGATCCGACTGAATCGGACAGCGACGACAGCCAGACACAGTCTCTCGTTCGAAGTGAACGCGGATGATAACAACCAAAGTGTGCTGGGCTTGTACGATCTTCCTGAGCAAAGCAAAAGTACCAGCACCGAAGGCTCCAAAGATGTCAAAGAGCGTGGGAGGAGACGAGGTGTCTTGAAGTCGCGCAAATCGACACTAAGTCAAGCCTCAGATTCCGAGGGCCCAATCCGTAGCACTAGAGTGTCTCGCGGCTCCAAGACGCACCTCACTCACCACCCGTCGACTTCCAACAGGAGAAAAGCCGTGGTACCTCGGAGGTCGTCGTCGATAAACAGCAACAAAGCCGAAACCATGGATTTGCTAAACCAAGTGGAGCCTGAATGTCGGGAGCATTCCGGACTAAAAGACCCCACAGTTGTGGAGACGAACTCCCTGGACATGAACACTTCAAACAGAGACGAAGCCATGAAAGCTCCGAGCGCTCTCCAACAGGTTCCGAACACTGATCATGAATCGCAGTTGCAATGCCTGCCGAGTACCATTACGATCGAGGTGAATGAGCCACCAAGTGCTAGCAACAGGGAGACGATACACATCTTCTTGCTGCTCGGTGGCGACCATGACGGTGCCATTTGCAGCACCACCTCACTCGTGTTTGCGACCAAAGAAATCACCGAGAGCGAGGGAATATACTACGCGGCAGGACCAAACGAGATCACACGAACGAGGCCAGTGTTGCCGACACAAAAGACTTTGACTACCGCGCTGCGCATGCTGAAGAGGTGTGTGGTAACCAGAATGGGGCGCGGGTTCGAGCAGCGTCCTGCAGGTCAGCTTGATGTCGTGGATAAAATGCTGCAAGATCTGAACAAGCGTCAACCGCACTACAGTACCCCAATTATCAAGACGTCACGGGAAACTGCAGCGATACCTGCCTGCCTGGCGAAACACAACCTTGTCCCTGCTTCAGCGTCATCAACTGCCCAGCGGTTCGGGACTGCACGTCATATTTCCTCAGCTCCGTCCGACCATGCCCGTAGATTCCCATCGCGACAAACGAAACTTCCACCCCATTCAAAGTACCAGAACAAACTTCCGAAAAACTACAGAGATCTCTTTACGACATGGCCGGTTTCAGGAAGCGACAAGTGGGTCCACGATGTGAATGCGGCATCGCCCCTCAAGCCGGCACTGTACTTGCATGACCAAGCGATGCCCTGTCGTAGTGGCCATCTAAGCCCTCTTCGCTTCCCTTCGAGAGTAAATAACCACATCAAAAACACCCAAGAGCTTTGAATTTACCAACCACAACCGCATTGTGCAGTCGGTGCTACAATCTCCAGACTGGAATGGTCGGGTGGGTTTCCCTGTCTTCGCTACATGGATCATAAAAATACTTGTCCTTGTCATCCAAGAATGGACTTCCGTGCGACAGAGGGGAATACTTGTAAGTACTCGATTGCGAACTCATAAACGACTGACTGACAATCAAGAGCATGGACCCTCGCGTCTTCACTGCCCCCACTCCGGGAGGCAAAAAGTGGTTCACAAAGAATAATGTCGGGAGCTCGTCGTGTCTGCTACGTCAACCTTCCGCTAAAACGGTCAACAACTCTCGTCCTGAAGCCACTGCAGAAACCCCAACGCATCGACCGAATACGTGCCCGGTGCCTACGTTGACGCCGCAGTTCCACTGGAACTTGAACAATTCCGCACTCAAGACGTTGACGCAAAACCAGGTTAACCAGCTCTACAGGTTGTTCAAGTTCTACGACTCGTCCGCAATTGGAGATGACCTGCCCTCGATCAACTGCGCTCGACTCGTCGAGATCCTCCGCGACGCCCGATTGATAAGCGAAAGTAGCACCCGTAGTAGCTCAGTGGTGCCGTTAACTAGGGGCCTTCAAGTTGAGAATGTCGAGCGCATTTTCGCGCAGGCTGTCATGGGCAAGATGCGCGTGTACTTGGACGCTGACGGCCAGCCTGCACTCACGTTCCCTCTTTTCTGCGGCGCGCTCATGAACTGCGCAATGCTCTTGACTCCACTGTCGCACCCTGAGGCCGCACTACGTCAAATTCTCCCGATTCTCCTGGAGGGCTCAATCGGAAATGGACATCACGTTTCTGCCGACAAAGGGATACTTGGTCTCCTCCCTAAACACGGCACGATCTCGTTGTGGATGTCTGGACAGCAAAACCCGCACCAACCGACCGATGACTTTCGCCATTTCAGCAGGTGATTGCAGACTGTACACGCGATAAAGTCCTGGAGGAGCTGAAGCAGGAGAAGCTGGCGAGGTGCTACCAGATCCCTGACCGCCTGCTTGCAAGCTTTCACCACGACACGATCGCACTCATTTCCACCAAGTTCCGCATGTTTGACGTGTTTGATCGCGGTACAGTGCCGCGACAAGAGGTCTTCCCTCTACTTTCCAGCATGGGTAAACGCGCAGACCTCCCTGATCCGTACGCAGTTCTAGCAAAACTGTCTGCTTCTAGTGGTCCGACATCAGAGATAAGTGGTGGTAGTGGTGATATGACACTGGCACAGCTGCTCCAAGCCATTGAAGCGACCCGAGACTCGAAGCGACATTCAATCACGGCTCGACTCGCTGCAATGAAGGTAAACAACCAGCCACGAGTAGACCCAGCAGCAACTGAAGGTGACAGCACTTTGGATGGACCCTTGCCTCCCCCCGTCAAGGAAAACGCGAACGACGATACTGGTCTTGATCACACCACGAGCTCTACTCACAACCATGGTAATACTGGTGGTTCCGTAAGCAAAGAGCGAAAAAAGTTGGGAGTGCCGCGCTCTAAGTCTCGAAGATCGATCATATCGCAAAGTCCTGGGGCTAGCTCATCTAGCTCCTCGAGTCACTCGCTGATAAGCAGTAAGCACCGCGGCGGGTCCAAAGAACCGGCTGGTCCACCATGCCTCCACCTCAGGCAAGAAGAAGACCGAGTTGCAACGGAAGTCGTCAACGAAAGACCGAAATCTTGGCATCGCGACTACCGACTCGGAGAGCCATGGATCGGTGATCCAGTCGATGGAATCAGGCTCCCACTCGCAACGCTCGAACAACACGGACAGCTCCGATTATGACCATGATGTCACGGAGACGACGGGCTCCTTTACTCCTCGTAGTGATGACTTTAGTGTCGATCGGCGGAGCAGCAGGCACTTCGAGCACAATGGACACTTGAGCACAGCGTCGACGCAGATGCATGAACCGTCAAGCAAGAGCAAGACACTCCGTATTTTCTTGCTGCTGGGTGGTGACCATGACGGCGCTATCTGCTGCACGCTCTCTCTCAAGCTTGCAACCCGCGAAATCGTGGAGTGAGGGAACTTACTACTCAGCCGCACCGAGCGAAATCACGCGGACGATGCCGGTGCTGCCAACGCAAAACAGTCTCACCAACGCCCTGCTACTACTGAAGAAGTGCGTGTCGATCAAGCAAGAACTCGGCTTTGAACTTCGCCCCGCTAATCAACTGGTTGTCGTGGATGAAATGTTGCTTGAGCTCAAAAAGCGAGAACCACGCTTCAGTATCGCTCTGAAGCCCGGAGTCAGAGCATCACTAACGGCCGCGTCGACAGTAAACCCGAGTTCAGCAAATCCAACGAACACCGTGAAGGTGGTGGAAGACGGAGGAGTGAGTGCTGCGTCCTCTCTGGACTTGATTCCTGCTTTGAAGATCGAATCCCGCCCAATTTCATCATCCCTATCACGGCGACAGAAGCCGCTTTCTCTTCCCAAGCCTGCGTACCATCATCAGTACGAACTTCCGAGCAACTACAGAGATGTAGTCGCAACGTGGGAGGTCTCAACGCACGACGACCATGCATGGATCCACGCTGTAAACGCTGCATCGCCCCTGAAGCCGGCGTCACCGCTCCGTGCCAAAACAAAAACTCATCAAAGTGGCCACCTAAGCCCACTTACACGATTATTGAAGCACCTCCGAGTCGTCGCTCAGAACCCCAAAGGAACGCGCTCTTGAGCGTAAATTCTTCACTCTGCTTCACACATAGAAAAACGAGATTCCTTCAAAACCGTCATATCAGTTACTTATTAGTGCCTTCAGGATAATACGCCGCCCGTTGCTTTAGACGATTTCTTCTCCACGGATTTTGACGCAAAGAGGGACATTGCACTGCTCTAGCTTGCAGTTCATAGCGTGGTACGCAAACAATTCGGCCGTAATACGTGCGAGCCGGTAGGAGCGCCACTTGTCGCTGTGCGACGCCCAGCACACGCTACGCAGGAAGCGCTTCATGTGGGGACAGAATACGTGGAACTCCGGGTCCGCACACTTGACGTCGTCGCAATTGCACGCGTGAATGAGCAACGCGTTGGCCGACTCTGGGTTTCCTTCCAACGCCTGAGCGATCTGCACACATGACAGCACACACCACGGATAAACCTCCACATCCCCCGCAAAAATTGTCAAAATAATAACCACAACGTACCGGGATGGACGCCGGGCCGTCAGCTCCTCCAGTAGCCGTTGCGTCGTCGATCGTCGGCGCCGAGCCGCTCGGTGCTATCGTAGCCGTCTCTGTCTCTCCACCAGTCGCCGTCTCGTTGGTTTGCACAGCGCCAGCGTTCTCCACAGTTGCATCACCACCACTGGCCGTCCGCAGCTGCTCCGCCTTCACCCGCACGTCCACCGCAGCAGTAGCCTCAGCATCTGGATACTTGCCCCGACACTTTGGACAGAACCACGTGCCTTCGGGCACCTCTGGCAGCGGCGGGTTCAGGCAGAAGACGTGGTACTCGGCGTCGCAGTCGTCGCACAGCACGATGTCGCTCTCGCGCTCCGAGCTCTTGCACACCTCACACACCGTGTGGTTCTTGTCCATCTCCTCCTCCTCCTCAGCGTCTGCGTCCATCTCCACGTCGTTGTCGACAGCTGCAGCGTCGTCCTCCTGTTGCTCTTGTTCTTGTTCTTGTTGTTGTTGTGGCTGCTGCCCTGGCTGCTGCGACGCGTCCGACTCGAAGTCGCTGAGCTCGTCCATGGGGTTCACCTCGCGCATGTCCACTTCGCTGGACGACTCGCTCAGGTAGTCGCGCGGGTTGATGAACTGCGGGCTGCCGTTGGTCTCCATGGACGCCGGTGTAGTACTAGTCCTCCTAGTCCTCGTAGTCGGAACGGTAGTCGCAGTCACCATCGTCGGACCTTTTTCGGTGGCGGTTGGGAGCAAAATAGGTGGTTAGCAATATTTTTTTAGAAATGCGATTTGTGACTTAGAAATGGGATTGTGTACGTACGCTCGGATTTGACTGGCGGCGCG
>JAIKVD010000821.1:0-14733 GCA_024679075.1 Phytophthora uliginosa
TCGAAGCAGCAGTGGAGGCCAAAGTCGACGACTCAGCCGAACCAGCAGCCGTCGAGCCAGAGGACGAGCCCTCGCAAGCCACCGACTTCTCCAGCAACATGGTCACGTCCGCGTAGCTCAGACCGATGCTGGTCACTGTGTCCGCAGCGGGCTTGGCCTTGGGGAACCAGATGAAGTCCGGGTGGTCATCGTCCGAGTCGTAGACCCACTCGCCACCGATGATGTTCCCGTCGCCATCCATCTCGAGGATGTACGTGTAGTAGGCGCCCGTCGTGTACGAGTCCACCTTGCCCGACGACACGAGTCCGCCGTCCGTGTACGTCTCGAAGATCCACGACAGACGCGACTTGACGTACACGATGCTCTTGGCCGCGGCGTTCCACGGGTACTCCTCGAGCCCGTAGAAGGTGCTAGCGGCCTCCGCCAGCGTCATGTTGGTCTGCTCGTACACCTTGAAGCCACGCACGGGCTGGTTCCAGACCTCCGAGCCGGCGGTGACATCAGCGATGAACGTGGCGTTGAGCTTGCCCAGGAGGTTGGCCGCGGCGATGTGGAAGTAGGCCGGGTTCAGGTCGCGGTACGAGTCGCTCGAGTGGCGGCCGTACGCGTCGGTCGAGTCGGTGCCGCCGTTGAAACGTGTACCAGTAAACACGGTGGCCACGTTGGCTCCGTCGTAGATGTCCGAGATCAGAGCCTTCAGGTCCATGGGCTGGAACGTCACGCCGTTGTGCGTCACCGGGCAGTTGGGCTCGGCCTCAAGCATGGCCGCGGGCGTCCAAGCGTGGCAAATGCCGTACCACGACGGGATGCAGTAGCCCGAGGAAGCACCGGCACGAATACCACAAGAACTGCCGTCGTTGAGAGAAGCGCAGTCATTGTCCGACGAGCACTGGGGGCGCGTGCTCATCGAGTCGATACCGTTGTCCTTGGACACCTTGTTCATGAAATCCGTCGCATCCAGACCAAACGCCGTAGCGTACTTCTCGGCCGGACTCGGCTCACCCTGACTCCACTGGACGTTGATGCCGTCCTGGTACGTGGGCCAGTACGGGCCCGGCCACGGCGAAGGCGTGTGCACACCCTCCGTGGGTAGGTTCTTCAGGGTCACCTCCATCTTGGTGCCGAAGTAGGCCTCGAGCTTGGCGATGTCCTTGTTGGCGTTGGTCTCAAGACGACGCTTAGTCTCCAGCTTCTCCTCGAAGGCGCGGCCAGACACAGCGCTGTCACGCAGCTTGCGGGTGGGCTTGCTCTCATCCCATCCGGTGGCGCAGTCCTTCGGGTCCTTGACGTCTGCTTCACCCTGCACCGAGCCCGCCTTGGGAGCAGGCGTGACGATGCCGGTCTTCGCAGGGGGTGTAATGGTGCCCGTCTCGGACGGAGCAGCCGTCACCGTAGACGTGCCCGTCTTGGTAGCAGGTTCGGTCGTGTCAGTGCTGGCAGCAGGCGGGGTATTGCCTGCCTTGCTCGTAGGCGTGGCCTTGCCGAGGTAACCCTCCTGCACGGCGGGGATAGGCTTGGACAGCACAACCGTGCCCACCTTCGTAGACACAGGCTCGGTGGGAGCAGTCTTGTTGGCCAGCAGATCCGGGAACTCGACCGGCACCGGCGAGATGGTGGTGATGTCCGGCAGCGTCGGGTCCACCTGGACCGTGATGGCGCAGTCCTTATCGGGCACTTCAGCACCGCGAGCCGGGAACTTGCCACTGATCGTGCCAATGGTGTCAGCCGACGTGTACGGGTCGAAGAAGAGCGAGGTGGCAGCCGTCTGCTGCATCTGCAGCGCCACGACGGCCATGGCGGCGGAAACGAGGTAGGTACTGGGCGAGTAGACCATGGTCGCTAAGTGGGTGTTGTCCGACGAGTCGAGAGCTCAGGGGGACGGAAGCTGTAAGGTAATCTTCTCGCAAGCGAGCAGATTTGGGAATGAGAAGCTGCACGGCTGCGAATCAAGCGTGCTTGGGTGCTGCTTCAGCGTAGTTCCGGTGTGTTCGCTGAAGCAGTGGAAGGCCGGCGGGAACCCCATCTTGGACAAGGATCTATGAAGAAACCGTGCCAATTTGTAACGAGGACTTCAAGGTTAACAAACACCTAAACATTAGCGAACAAACGAAGGACACTCACCGAAAAGCAACACGTACTGTACTGTACAGTAGTGAACAGGTTGCTTTTACGTGCCGTACAGTACTGTAGTGCGAGCACGGACAGAACATGTACCGTAATTCCGCGTGTGTTATAGAGCGTTGAGACGGGAACCACGTGCACGCAAAATAATCAAAATCTGGGATGTCTTCTCGTTGAGATCGCCAGCATCGCCCGCGACGTCGCTAGCATAGAGTCCACGTACCGGTTGTCTAGGCTTGAGCGACAGGACGTGGGTGTGCTGTGCAGTATCCACTGCCTTTAGCGCGCCGCGCATGCCTTTTAAATAAACGCTACGAAAGGTGCTCGCTCCTGAAGACTCCGGTCGTCAAATAGGATTAGGAATTTGGATAGACTTTGAACCGTTTCGCACCAATGCGCTACATGTATAATACCTAGGGTATTGAAGTAGGCAAATAGTTTCCCCTGTGACGTGAATTCGCGCCTGATACCTACGTCCTTTGCCCTCTGTTCGACTGCACCGAGCAACACACGACAAAAGGTCGCAGCCATACAGAAATCCGGGCGAAATATACAGGGGTGATACACGTAAAAACAGTACAACGCCACATGTTTCGCAGTGTGTAATTCTTGCCAAGCAGCGGAATCGCACTGGAATTCTGCCGTGCGGCAGACATCGCTTGACAATGTTGCTGTGGGGCAGAACTCTGCTGACATCGTTTCTGCTGCCACACACAGTGTTATATATGTTGACATCGAACTTCGCAGCACATACTTATATATATCGATTGCTCAACATCTTCTATAAATACAAGGAGTTTTCATATCGCTTTATCCTTTTAAAAGCGTACAAACCGATCTACTACGTCTGATGCGTGCTCACCAAGCCGTTTGGTTGTATGCCTCCGTCTACGGCAACGACTTCGCACGGGGCTACGCAAAGGAGCGACTTCAGCTGTCGGAGAATGATCGTCGTGTCCGAGATTCGAAGTGGCTGGTCGGCCGAGGTGTGGTTCGACTGCGCGATCTGTGGCATGCACTTCCGGGACCAAAGCGGCGTCGGCTTCTTGAAGAAACTCCTGATGCGGAATTTCCTGAAGGGACAGATGGAATCTTGGACGAGAGGCGTCGTATTCTTGAACCAGTTAGACCCCCTCATCCAACGCTAAATGATGATCAGCCGATTACAACCCCCCCCTCTCATCGATACACTGCCAGCAATGCATTATACTCCGTCGATCACAACAACGCCTATCGGCGGTACGACGCCTCGGATCGATACACCACCCCATACAGATGTGGACCCCGAAGATACACTCTCAGATCCTACATCATTAATTGTGTTAGAGGGGGATATGTTGGTTAGCGATCAAGAATCTTCTATTGAGCTGGAGGGGGGCCTGTCCCGTGATGAACCAACATCTTCACTGTCGTGAAAAAGATGGTACACACGAGGGCTGCACGCGAAAAGTACTACGAAACAGTGTGCAACGAGCATCGACTTCGTGTTCATGCCGAATACAATCGCGGTAGTCTAGCTGGGGTGCTAGAGTCTGTGGTCACAAGTGTCATCAGTGCTGTCACCCTCGCTAAAGCTGCAGACCATCCTAAAACAAGTGACGAGGCTTTTACCTCGGTCTGTACGCGACTGACTTCTGTGCTGGGAACGATCTTAGGCACGACTCAATTCGATCCTGACCCAGAATACGAGCAACCATCACGATCGTTCTCCGAATCTCGAATCAGAGTCGCGCGTGAGAAGTACAAGGAAAGCATGCAGGAGCTGCAGTTGGTTTCTGGTGATAAGAACGTGGAAGCGGACTACAAACTATTCCCCTCCGAATCAAACAAAAAATTCTTCGGAGATCTGTAATATCTGGAGCTTCGAGGTTGCTGGGGCAATTATGGAAGAATGATGCTCAGAAAAATTTAATAGAGGGAGGCAGCTGTGCAATGCATACATCAATAATACTTACTAGTATGAGTGCAGCCAGTTAGTTACCAAGCTTTAGATCCGATAAAGTTTCAAATGCATCTACTCAATAAGCACATCCTGAATTGTCAAAGCGGGCGCTGTATGTGGTGGTCGCCCACTCCTCGTCGTTTTTGCAGAGCTGTCTTTTCTTCTCGGCGCTGGCTTCTTCGTCTGCCCCTGGCCGCTAGATCCCGTATTCTTGGAGGCAACCTTCTTCTTCTTCTGCTTTGAGCTCGTCCTTTTCTTCTTTTGTGATTCCACGTTTCTGTTCTTCAACTGTTGCAACGGGTCGCGGGCAGTTGAAGTAATGTGTAGTTTTCGCAGTGATGCAACGATATGAGCGCACATGCGCATTTTGTTGAAGTACCCGCATTCACATCGCTGACGTTCGAGATCCACCAGCCATCCTATGTGTGGCATTTTTGCACGATGAGCACGACGCAAAGACCAATTCGTGGCTTTAATTTAGAGATCAAGCGCTTTCCCGTGTTCGTGTTCTCCCTCGTCTTCTCCGAATTCATCTGTATGGTCGCACAATATTTCACTGCGCGCACTCGAGTCAGACGCGCTAGATTCCGACTCTGACTCACGATTCACCTGATCCGATTGGCCTGAAGTCAAGCTTAGAAAGAGTGAAATTCGGCTTTGTGATGGGACTCCAGGTTGCTCATCGTTTCTCAACGAAGAATATCTATCATCACCAGCTTCATCAAAAGCGGACAGAAACTCTTGACTTTCAGAATCACCATCACCCTGGTTAGCAACATCAACTTCAAGCACCCTAACACGCTTTGCATCTCGGGTTGGGCTGATAATTAACCGGGAAGTTTCAATAAAAGCCGCTGCAGCCTTGGACATGTCCGAAGTAGGCTGTGGGATGAAATCTGCCGAGGCAGCGTGGAGAGGACTGATGCTCTCAACGAAGTCACAAAGTTTTAACAGAAGTCTCCGCATATCATAGCGACGACGCTGCAGGAAATGTTTTAGGCCGCCGTTTAAGTTTTCGCACGGGTTATTAGTGGTGGCGTATCCCTCAGGAGTATGAAATACTTGCCACCTCCAGTACCTTCCCTTTAGCCACTGCTGATCAAAATAATCTGCGAACTCCGTAAGGTGCAGCGTTTCTCTCCATTCAGCAATGCTAACATCCCTGCAGTACTCGTATTCCGTCAGACTTCGTGAAAAATGCATGTCCATGATCGAAATCATCAACTTCATCCGGTCCTCAATCGGAAGATGCAGTGTACGCTTCCGCATATTATGCAGAACGTGAAAAAAACACATCAACCTCGTAGCATGCTGAAAGGTTGGAACATTTTGTAGTGCGAGGTACGTAGCGTCTTCAGCATCGCTCATTGTGAAATCACAGCGAATTGAAACTCCTCGTAGCCTGCGCACTAATTCCACGAAAGACCTGAAACACTCCGTGTACTCATACTCAGTGTGCCGACTCACCACAAAGAAAGCACCGACTTGGTATCGTCGGGCCTGGTCGGTGAACCCACAAGTTATTACAGGATAACCGATATCGCTCAGCTTGAATGTGGCGTCGGCATGAAACAGGACTCTAGAATCACCCGTAACAAACCGAATACAACTCTCGATCATGGCTAGAGAAGTAACCCCAACAACAAATGGGTCATCGTCCTCTCCACAACATCGAAGTTTTGATCTAAACACAAACGCCGTTTCAGGTTGGTTTCCGGGCTTGTAGCAGCGTGATCGGGCCAGCCTGTGAATTGCCCTGATAGAAGTTTTTGCGCCTTGCTCTCTCCGGATACGCTTTAGGGTGTTCTGAATTTGAGAGAGAGTAGGCCAGCCTCCTGTCGACGGTCTAATGTTCGTCTGTTTCTTCAGGTTGACAAGGATAACGCGCGGGGACAGTCCAACCTCATCTTGAGCAGCAATAAAAACTTTCATAGGACGAGTGATCAGAGGAGAGTGTTTTTCATTACACGTAAGCACGCCTCGCGAATGTCCATGGGAATTCACTAGTATACGCTACTTATCCTGCTCTGTGCAATGTTGTACCTTCCACACGACTCCACACTCGCCAAACCGGCGGCATGTCTTGCTTGAACACTTCAGCCGCCGCTCTTCCATCGTGTGTCTACCGCCACAGACGTGACAAAACACGAAATCCACTTCGTGGAAAGTTGCAGCACAGCACATGAACTGATCGCGATAGATGTCGTATTCTCCAACGCTGTCAAGCAACGATAACTGGAGCCACGAAGTCATTCCTTCACAAAGCAGAGATGGTATAAAACCTCGTGTGGTTTGCCGCCTAAGCGTGTGAGACGAGAGCCACGAGTCCACACGCTAGGGTAAGAGGGCAAGGTAATCCCGCCATCCGGCAATTCTGCCGCTCGGATAAGAGACCGGGATGATTCTGCCACTCGGCTGTTATAGTTCGTACCTCCCTAATATACTTTGCCCAGGGTTTTAAGGTTCTTCCCCGCTAATATGGTTGCTCCCCGGAGTTGTATGTTTCGCACCACAAATCTGTATAGTTATGCAACACACTTTCGACTGGTCAACCATTCAAGCTGTGCCGGGGTGGCTCACAATCTTGTGTGGGATCATAAAACCGATATTGGACCGATTCCCGTAGGATCTGTCGCGGTCATTTTGTACAGATTTCGTACAGATAGCCATAAAACGGCCACTTCTAGACAACTCGAGTCCGCTGTCGACCCGACAGATTTCTAGGTGTATAGATCGAATGGCTAGAATGGTGAAGATCACTCTTCCACTCGCTCACTGAGTGACGCTGGCAAGCGTAGTGCGGATGATCTACGCGGACGACGAAGACGAGTTCGTCGACGAGTCTACGAGCGCTGCCGCCGCAATGGTGGGGGTATCCGCAAGCGGTGGCAGCGAGGCAGAAGCAGTCTGCTGAGGACGGATTTGTCACGGAGCTCGCGCCCCCTGTAAATACGCCCTCGTCAGACTGTTTCTGTCTCCTGCCAAGAAATGACGCTGCGTTTGGCGAAGCTGGTCTCGTCCTCCACAGCCACGTTATGGACCTTTTGCAGAATTATTTGGCTAATTTCAACCGCTAGAACACGGGTGGCGGGGTAGCGAGTCTTCCCACTCGGTGACACCGGCGTGAGAACGTATATCACGGCCCTCGACTACCGCAAGACGCTCATTGTACAAATGGCGGACCCGATCCCATTCCTTCGAGCCACGTGGTTCATTGATGATAGTTAGCAGCGCCATAGTACCGGAATCGCTGTAGCCTTGCTGTCCCTGTGGGCCCGCCGCGCTTGCTTGCAGGTGCCATGATCGCTGCTGAGTGGTGGGGCGTGCCAGGGAGTGCAATTGATGTGCGTGAGTGAGGGTCACTTCAACTTCAAAGTGGCTCCTCGGATCTGTACCGAATCTAGACATCTAGACAGCAAGTGGCCTGCGGGCTGTACGCTATCTGTACTCCATTTTTTATACACGAAATCTGTACGAAAATAGCCCACGGGAATCTGTCCATTAGTAATATCATACAGTACATGTAGTGGTTTTTTGAACAAAAACCACTACATGTACTGTATGTACTGATATATATTTAATATATTCCAGACCCTTCGTTATTCCACTGGACCGAAGTATTGGAATATCCGCTGGTAATTTATCCATCTATCCGAGCTTTATCCAGATTTTCCTTGTTCCACTCCAAGAGATGTTCCAGCATCTAAAGTTCTCTAGTATCGATGTCGTGGGCTGTCTCTCTGAAGTAAAGTTAATTGAACAACACTGAGCTCTTTCTATCTCTTTAAATTAATCTTTTGGGCTGAAGTAAACTTGATTAAAGAATACTCATGAGCTCTTTCTATTCCTTTAAATTAATGTTTTTGCGTACTTCTGCCTGACGATGCAGCTAATACATAGTGAGTTTGGTGGTCTCCGGTCAGTTGTTCGTCGAAGATGGTGAGAAGCCGCATATATTTTATTCGTACCGTACAGGTACAGTAGTAACACCTGGATTTTCTTGTTTGCGCTACCCAAGAGGAACGTGTTCTCCTCTATAGATCGACAATGTCGATGGGGCGGTAAGAATCGTCAAAATAAACAGTATATTTACAAAACAAAGCCAGCATGATGCTAGCTACGCGCTTCCGGCAGGCCCTCACGGGTATCTGCAAGTCCCTAGCGGGTCTCTCCCTCGCCCCCGAGCAACCAGCTCCAGTGCCGACACCTGCTAACACCCTCTCCTCCCGCTCTCCACGACGATCTGACACAACTAACCGATTTAGACTAGGCTCGTTCAATTGCGGCACCTCTATGCCGCCGACTAGCAAATCTGAGCCTAGCGCAGGCGTAGCGAAACGTAATACATTACATTACATTATAAAACAAACATAGATTTTTTATTGTTGGTAAGTCGAGGTACAACTGGTACCTACACGACCTACTACAGTAGCCCGCAAGCCAAGGGGTAAATGCTTAGGCAGTGCACGCCGCTGACTTCTTCATCAGCATGCTCACATCCGCGTAGCTCAGTCCAACGCTCGTCACCGTGTTTGCTGCAGGCTTGGCCTTCGGCAGCCAGAGGAAATCCGGGTGGTCGTCGTCCGAGCCATAGACCCACTCACCACCGATGATCACACCGGCGTCGTCAAGCTCCAGCAGGTAGTAGTAGTACTGGCCGGTGGTGAACTTGTCGATCTGGCCCGACGACACGAGTCCGCCGTCCGTGTACGTCTCGAAGATCCACGACAGACGCGACTTGACGTACACGATGCTCTTGGCCGCGGCGTTCCACGGGTACTCCTCGAGCCCGTAGAAGGTGCTAGCGGCCTCCGCCAGCGTCATGTTGGTCTGCTCGTACACCTTGAAGCCACGCACGGGTTGGTTCCACACCTCAGCGCCGGCGGTCACGTCCGCAACAAACGTCGAGTTCAGCTTGCCGAGAATGTTGGCCGAGGCAATGTGGAAGTAGGCCGGGTTCAGGTCACGGTAGGCGTTGTTCGAGTGGCGGCCGTACTCGTCAGGGGTGTCAGTGCCGCCGTTGAAGCGAGCACCAGTGAACACAGTTTGCACACCGGCGCCGTCGTAGACGAGGGAAACCAGCGCCTTCAGGTCCATGGGCTGGAACGTCACGCCGTTGTGCGTCACCGGGCATTTCGGCTCAGCCTCCAGGATGGCGGCCGGGGACCAAGCGTGGCAGATGCCGAACCACGTCGGGATGCAGTAGCCAGACGTCTTACCCGTGCGAATAGAGCACGAGCTGCCGTCCGTGAGGGTCGAGCAGTCGTTGTCCGACGTGCACTTCGGACGAGTGCTCTGGGAGTCGATACCGTTCTTCTTAGACACGGCGTCCATGAACGTCTTGACATCCTTGCCGAAGGCCTTAGCGTACTTCTCGGCGGCGCTCGGCTGGTTCTGGCTCCACTGGACGTTGATGCTGTCCTGGTACGTAGGCCAGTACGGGCCGGCCCAAGGCGACGGCGTGTGGACGCCCACCGTCGGGAGGTTCTTGAGGGTCGTCTCCATCTTAGTGCCGAAGTAAGCCTCAAGCTTGGCAATGTCCTGGTTACCGTTGGCCTCGAGCTGGCGCTTGGTCTGCAGCTTGCGGGTGGTCTGGGCGTCGTCCCATCCAGTGGCGCAGTCCTTGGGGTCGCTGAGACCAGGCTTACCAACCTTCCCGTTGCTGGCCGGGATGTTGGCAGCGATATACGAGTCCTCGGTGGACGGGGTGTCTTCCTTCAAGATGGCCGAGCCCACCTTGGAGTACACAGGGTCGGCCGGGGCCGTGGTCAAGTTGGCCAGCAGGTCCGGGTACGTGACTGGCACCGGAGAGATGGTCGTGATGTTGGGCAGCGTGGGGTCGACTTCGACCTTGATGATGCAGTCCTGGTCGGCAACGTCAGCACCGTACGCAGGGAACTTGTCCGTGATTTCGTCCGTGGTGTTCGACACAGTGAACGGGGTGTAGTAGAGCGACGTGGCAGTCGTCTGCTGCATCTGCAGCGCCACGGCGGCAACCACGGCGGAGATGAGGTAGGTGCTGGGCGAGTAGACCATCGTTCCGAAAGTGAACTGGTGCGGTGAGCGGAGACGGTAGAGCTGTGGAACGCGTCAACCGGTAGTAATCTTCTCGCAGGCGAGCAGATTGGAGAATGAGCCGGACACGCAGTGGTTTGCCAGCCACGATACCAACCAGCTTCTTGCCCTCCACCTGCCCGCCCCCTATTTCGTCGTATAACGAGCCGGGCCCCCCAACTGCTTCAAGATGCACTGCGCCCGGACGATGCCGCGGACATACGGTCTCACTCCACCTGCGTGCACACAACGCAATTTTAATGTAGGTATGCAAGCACTCCTTGGACGTTTCTTTACGCTGTTTCCACATATTAACAACATACGATGGTAATAAGATGATTTAGGTTTATGCTTTGCAACTACTACGTGTGTACTGCCTCAGCGGCTGAGTCAGCCTCCCTACGTACTGTACGTCTGCTGGGTTTGCTACAGTCGACTCGGGTAGGCTGACTTGCCGTTTATCCCGCGCAGATGAATGTAAATTTTCCTTTGTCCTTAGCTTTACATATACTTCTACCGTACGCACAACCACATCGCAGCACCTGCGTTTGTGCATCTGGCTCAGTTTTTTTGTTGTTGCTTTAGAGAAATCGTTCCTGGGACAGCAACACGTGCTCTCTTTCGAGCAGCAACATCCGTGATGTGCGGCCCATTCCTAACCTAAGGCAGCCGGACATAAAGTATGCGAGTGTCAATTGGCGTCGACAACGGGGTCAACCCAACAATGCCGACAGGTTGAGAGACTTTCCCCCGTCTCAACTTACCTACGGTACATGCAGTCGGTAGAGATTCGTGGTCTGTAGTTTTATTCAGGTCCCCGTAGGAGGCCTGTGTTGGAGCTCCGAAAGGAACGTATCACGTACTAAAGTATGGATACTGTGTTGGATCGCTTTGTTTCGCTTGCTTTTCCCCTGGAAATTGCGTGCAAAGCGTCGATCTTCAAAGGGGTCAACCGCACACGCATCACAGAAAATATTGAAGCTGTCATGAAGTTGCAAATACAGTTCTCCAGATGAGGCGTATAGCTTGAACATGTTGGAACCGGTTTGCGAATATCCTGACCAAACGCCAAAAATCCTTGCTTGTTGTCCACGATGCTGTCCCCAACCAAACAGTACGATACGGTAGAATAGCATAAAAGTTCGGACACTTTTTCCCCGATGTTTTGAGGTTTCATTGCGTCCGCAAAATAGCCGATGTCATGCCCATCTGATTCCAGTGCTATTTATCAGAACCCTGCGAGATCGATGTCATTATTAGTCGGTAGTGAGCGGTTGCGAGGAGCGTAGCCGCAGCAAACCCGCGCGGGGTGCCCGCGAAGCAGGGCCGCGCGGTATTTGCGTAGGCGGGCCCAGCGACGAGCATTCCAGCGAACGGACACGTTGCCGCAACTCGGGAGTTGTTTTTTCTACTGCGGGGGTCTGGGGGTGCAACCCCCAGCGTGACACCCCCTCCGAATCAGACCGGACCAGATGTCCGAACGGCCGAACCTGCACGGTATAGTACGATAGACGCGAGTACGGTACTCCAACATGGGCGTTATCATAGGAGAAGCATGGGCATTTTTACACAGACTAAATTTTGAGCTCAGCAATTTGTGACGACCAACAATTAGTCTTTCTTGACACAGATAAATTATGAGCATAGACTAATTCTGAACGCAGACTTATTACTGTAAGCACTGTACTCATTTTAATATTACTACAGTAGTACTACATATTAGTAGAAAATATGCGCCGTAGACGCATACTACTACTCAAGGACCGCACATATCAAATCAGTTTTGGGCAGCCTCGATAAAACTACTACTGTAGTGGTAAACAATTTCGGTACTTGTACTCAATTAGTGGCTTTCACTCAAAAGTACTATTAGTAGGTAGTACTACCGTAGCTGTTCCCAGCTGTTTCTACAAGACACCTGAGCGGAGTGAACTGTCCGCAGTGAACACTTCGAATCATGCTCAAGCAGTACAAGCCACAGAATTCTTTAGAAGCATGCTCACGTCAGCGTAGCTGAGACCAACGCTCGTCACCGTGTTTGCAGCAGGCTTCGCCTTCGGCAGCCACAGGAAGTCCGGGTGCTCCTCGTCCGAGTCGTACACCCACTCGCCACCAATGATCTCACCAGCACCATCCAGTTCAAGCAGGTACGTGTAGTACTTGCCCGTCGTGAACTGGTTGATCTCACCCGAGGTCACTAGTCCACCATCCGTGTACGTCTCCACAATCCAAGAAAGGCGGGACTTGACGTACACGATCTTCTTGGCAGCAGCGTTCCAAGGATACTTCTGAAGACCGTAAAAGGTCTGGGCAGCCTTCTTAGGCGTCATGGAAGTCTGCTCGTACACCTTGAAACCACGCACGGGTTGGTTCCACACCTCAGCGCTGGCCGTCACGTCCACAACGAACGTCGAGTTCAGCTTGCCGAGAATGTTGGCCGAGGCAATGTGGAAGTAGGCCGGGTTCAGGTCGCGGAACGCGTTGTTCGAGTGGCGGCCGTACTCGTCAGGGGTGTCAGTGCCGCCGTTGAAGCGAGCACCAGTGAACACAGTTTGCACACCGGCGCCGTCGTAGACGAGGGAAACCAGCGCCTTCAGGTCCATGGGCTGGAACGTCACGCCGTTGTGCGTCACCGGGCAGTTCGGCTCAGCCTCCAGAATGGCGGCCGGGGCCCAGGCGTGGCAAATACCGAACCACATCGGAATGCAGTAGCCAGAAGTAGCGCCTTCACGAATGGCGCAGCCGCTGCCGTTTGCGAGGGCAGAGCAGTCACTGTCCGACGTGCACTTCGGACGAGTGCTCTGCGAGTCGATACCGTTCTTCTTCGACACAGCGTCCATGAACGTCTTGACATCCTTGCCGAAGGCCTTAGCGTACTTCTCAGAAGCACTCGGCTGTCCCTCGCTCCAGACAACGTTGGTGCTATCCTGGTACGTGGGCCAGTACGGGCCAGCCCAAGGCGACGGCGTGTGCACGCCCACCGTCGGGAGGTCCTTGAGGGTCATCTCCATCTTGGTGCCGAAGTAGGCCTCAAGCTTGGCAATGTCCTGGTTGGCATTGGCCTCGAGCTGGCGCTTGGTCTGCAGCTTGCGGGTGGTCTGGGTGTCTTCCCATCCGGTGGCGCAGTCCTTGTGATCGAGGCCGGTCTTGTTAGTGGGCGCAATCACTGGCGTTGACAGCGCCGGCTTGCCGACGTAGGCATCCTGGTCAGCGTCGACGCCGGGGGTCTCCACCGACAGCTCAATGGTTCCCACCTTGGAGCACACGGGCTCGGCCGGTGCGGTGGTCAAGTTGGCCAACAGGTCCGGGAACTCTACAGGCACCGACGGAATGGTCGTGATGTTGGGCAGCGTGGGGTCGATCTTGACCTGGATGATACAGTCCTGGTCGGCCACCTCCATGCCGTACGCAGGGAACTTGTCCGTGATTTCGTCCGTGGTGTTCGACACAGTGAACGGGGTGTAGTAGAGCGACGTGGCAGTCGTCTGCTGCATCTGCAGCGCCACGGCGGCAACCACGGCGGAGATGAGGTAGGTGCTGGGCGAGAAGACCATGGTTAGCGGAGACGGTAGAAGCTAGAGCTGCAAACCGGAAGTAATCTCCTCGCGGACGAGCAGATTGGAGAATGAGCTGCCTGCCTGATTGGTGGTTTGCATCCTCCCTCCCTCCTGCGTGCCTCCATGTTGCGTCTGACAAGCCAGCTTACGGCTCAGTGATGCCGCGGACATATGGCAACTACTCCATCTTCGTGCACACGACATTATTGACATGTATGTATGCCGAGCACTGCTGGACGTATTTATACACAGTTTCCACATAGCACACGATGGTGAAATGAACTCAGTGTGATGATTTGCAATGGCGAAACACTCTGCCTCAACCGCCTTTCAGACGACTCAGACAGGCTGTTACAGTTTTGCTGACTTGCGCACATGGAAGCAAATTTCATCGTACTGTATATAACGAAACCCGTCCTGAGCTACCTGCATGGATACCCAGCTGATACAAATTAACGGTAAAATCCTGGATTAAAATCCGAAAGACGACATGTGCTCCTTTCGAACAGCAATGCGGATGTGCGGCCTCTCTCTACCGATAATTGTAACTAAAGCGAGCATAAAGGATTCACTGCTTACTCGGGCTTCCACCCGAGGGAAGTCGCAGTTCGTAAGAAGGTTACGTTTTGATCTGATTTGATTGCGATTTAGACGGCTACTGGTACAGCGGAGCTGTGCTGACGGAAGTTGAAAATGCATGCCGATCGGCGCCATTGATAAATTGAAGCTGCGCGAAGTTTAAGTTGCTTAATACAATCTCATGATAGAGATGGTGCTGAGCAACTTCAACTTCACGCAATTTATTTTGTTTGGTCACCTAGCGCTCGCAAAGCACAAGTTCTGGCTGCTGGTGGTGACAGTCCTGGCCATGGTGGCGGCAGCGAGGCCTTGTTGGTGCCTACGGACTGGCTGCTGGCGGCGGCGGCCTTGTTCATGGCGGTGGCAGCGAGGCCCAGTTGCTGCCGATTGACTGACTGCTGGCAGCGGCTGTCTTGGCCATAGTGGCGGCAGCGAGGCCTTGTTGCTGCCGACGGACTGCTGCCGATGGACTGACTGCTG
>JAIKVD010000822.1:0-14730 GCA_024679075.1 Phytophthora uliginosa
AAACATCGCTTGGTGAACTCCCGTAAGGGACACGAATCCGTAGATGTAGAGCGGGTAAATGAAGGTGAGAGCAATCTGACAATAGAAGACTGACAATTGCCGCTTAATATCGTTCCACAAGGCTGCATCCGCTCTCCATCTAGACTTCGAAATGTATACAAAGCACGCGCGAATCATGATGACATCGGGTAGTGCCGCCACAAGGAGGCCAAACGGTAGCGGGAAGACAGTCAAGACACATACCAGAAAAACTGTGGTTATCGAAACACCTGCCGCCAATAGGGCAAAGACAAGAACTTGGAGGATAGTGAGCTTGAGTCGCGGTGCACTTTGACCCATTTGCACCAACACGTTTCCATTTATGAAGGCGAGCACAAGCCACGAACGAACAAAAATGTGTTGTTGTTAAACACCCCAGCATCTGGGGAATTCAGAGGTGGCAGCTCCTTCAGCAAGCTGATTGCAAGACTTGGGAGTGGTGTTAGCAACAAGATGGCTACAAGTCTCCCAGTAGTCAGAGTTTTCGAATAGTCACTAAGTTGTTGCAGGCGCTCCACAGAATATCGACCGTGGAACTCGACTTGAACTGACATCCACGCTGCCCAGACGCGCTGACGAGCTTTCAGGAACCACTTTTTCATGAAACTCGACTTTTGCGCCGAGTAGCGTTAGGACCTCAGAAATTATCCGTGTAAGCCCTCCTAGGACACTACCTAAAACGGGCAGCTCAAGAGGCAACGAAAATAGTTTTGTAAGGTTACGTGGTGTCTGTAAGTCACGAATAGTCAACATTTCGCTATTTGTGTCGTCGAAAACCATCATATGCCGTACGAGGTCGCGGCGCAGTCCTGCATCCGCACTCCACCGAAGCCCCCAAGCATAGTTGAACCCGATGAGAACGACCAAAGTACTGGGAGGAGATGCCACGAGCATGCTGAACGGAACGGGGAAAGCCACCCAAACAGCTACAGCAAACACGGCGATAAATGAGATAACGCTTCCGACCAGAGCAATCGTCACGATATAGCGGTGCTCCATTTTCAGCCGTGCTAAACTTTTGCTCATTTGCACCAACACTGAATAATCCACGAAGTACGCGACAGTCGTCGCTGCACCAGCTCGCTTTCGTGCTGGAAACTCAGACAAGTATGATACAATGCTCTGGTTCGTATGCGACACGCAAGTCCCGCTTGAACACGTTGGTAAGCATCAACTCTTTTTGCAACTTTTGTACGAAGTACTAAACTTTTTTTTTGTATCGAAAGGCACCGATTTCAGCTTCAAGTTCAAATGGATCCATTGACACAGACTGTATTCATCGATCTTTGGCTCCTAGTTGATAGTTGCCTACTGCAGTGTCATCACAGTAGAATTTGAGCTGCAGCACATTATGCTCTGTGGATGGTCTCAAGAAGTTATTTTTGCTCCATCTTTTGCTAAAATTTGTTGCCTCGCCCTACATTCTCCGGAGTATTAGTTGTATCAATTCTTCTGTGGGACGGCAAAACCTAGTTATCCACAGGATGGCGACGGAGCAGATTACAAATTGGCTCCCGGATAGCCGCAGTCGCCTCTGGGCAGCATACTGTGCATCGAGAGATTTTGTTTTATCTGCACAACCGCGCATACTACCCTTGGCTCGCTCACATCTCAAGCTAGAAACTACATGTAGTGGTGGCAAGTGACCTAATATGTGTCGTTGGTCACCTCAAACCTCATGAATCCTTTCAATTTCTGAGCGTTCACGACGGGAGGGGGGGGGGCGTAAACTTTCTTTACCGTTTCTAGCGCACAGAATTTTCCTGGATAACATCTCTGGGACTCGATTGATGTATGTAGACCGTGAGCTAGATAGTATACTTGGCTGTCATTTTGCAGTTTTCCCCTCCTCGATCATGGACCTCACTGACCTCCCGTTTGGCAAGCCAATTATATTGCGATCATCCGAGATGGTTTTACACAGTGAATTTGGCTCTCGTCGCGCAGTGTCCGCATTCGGTCGCAGTGACGAGTTCGTGTGGTTGGAGTTGGAACGGACAGAAGAGGGAAACGTCGCTCTTCGAGCAATACGCAGCGATCGGTACTTGGTTGTTCATCGAGACGGGAATTGCTTTTTCGAGGCAACTACGATCGCCGAAGCCGAAGCGTTTACGGTGCCTCTCACGACCGGTGGGTTAATTCTTACATCGTGTCGGACAGAAAATTTCCTGATCATTGATGATAGTGGTCGGGTACGGTGCGATACGCGCTGTACCAACGCGGGTTGGGAAATTGTTGCTCCATTCGTGAGTTTCGAGCCGCAGACTGTGATAAACCACTTGACTCAAATTGAGAGACTGCTAGAAAGAGTTGTTCAACATATTGAACGCTACGTGTAGGTACAGTGGAAGTGAGTGGCACGAAGCTACAGAAGGTCTCAAGGATCATACTTTTAATAAAAACAAAACCGAAATAGCCCCATATGTCAAAATTAACGCCCTGTTCTTCCAGACTCATAGCAGCTCTGCGAAGAGGCAAGTCAGTCAGTCAAGTGGACCTACAGGTAGTTTTAGTGATCATACATTATAAATAAGTTCTGACTCTTGTTGATCTTTCATAGTGACCTAATGAGACTTCTGGCGAGCTGGAAGCAAGTCTCGAGCGTGGCCCAGATATTGCAGCCTCATGGCTGCTATTCTGTGCAGCGATTACGCCGGCTGAAGACGTACACGGAAAACTCGAATCGTTTCAGAATTCTGCTTTTGTGCATCCTAACACCGATCCCTTGCGTCACGTTGGCCACGCTTGTTGAATCTATTCCGCTGGCGCCGCCCGAAGCGGGGCCGTACAAGAACCACGTTTTCTGGACCCGAGCTTGGATTGTCACGACCTCGTGCTCGTGGAGTATACGGAAGCCGTACTCCCCATGGTGTATGGTACGTATACCTGTAACACTTGCAGATATGTTTCAATGTGTTCACCATACTCGATGATAGCATTTCACTTGCCCAACGGCACTTACAACCAATCATTCGTCAATCTCTCAAGACAAGAACTTTTCGCCAATGTTGGCTCCGTGTTCGCCTACAGCATTTTGGAACTGACATCACTGATCCTGGCGATGATGGTACTAAAACGCACCCTGGGACTCTCGTTCATGCACCAGCTTGGATTTGTCTTGGAGACACAGGCGACAATGATCCAGTCCAAATTAATGCTGTGGTTCGTCTACGTCATGCAAGTTCCTCTCGAGCACGTCGGTAAGTTGTGAAAACTGAAAGCTCCGGTCCACTTTGCTAACCTTCGGACTGTAACCAGGCACTGATTTCACGTTCAAGTTTGATTGGGCTCATGCTGCTGCCCATGGTGCAATGACACCTTGACAGCTCACCACTGTAACATTTGAAACCCCTCGTCTATTAATTGTAGTCCGCGCTTCTCCAATCTGTAAGTCATAACTTACACAGAATTGAGATCCAACAAACGAGTGAGCCGTCGCCAACGAAATATTATGCCGGTGAACCGCGACTTGCCTGCTGGGATTTCTTCTCGACCTGCCGATCGTCCAGCCGGAGTGAAGAAGCAGTCTGGACTGAACGTCGCGCGATTCATCGCACGTGAGGAGGAACTCTACCAGGCGAGAAAGTATACGCACTTCAACGAAACGAACGCGAATCGCGCAGTTTGGGAAGAGAAGCAGAACTGGCAAACGGGCAGCGGTGCTCGTATCCAGCAAAATAAGAGGCACGTCCCTCTCAACCTTGTTCGTGTTGATGCACAACATGTCTAACGTATGGTGCTTTGTAGACTTGACGAAGAGCGGGAGCTGCTGAATAAGGAGGTGCTGGCGATTCGACAGGCTCGACTGCAAAAGTACTACGAGACCTGCTACCAAGAGTACGTTGTAAGGTTTCATCATCACGGCGGGTTGTAGCATCCCTAACTTTTTGTGATGACTACAGATGGGAGCAAGAGCTACGAGCCCGAGGGCTAGCTCTCGTGCGTGATCGCGACTAAACGGTCTAGGTGGTGAGCGAAAGGCACAGATTTTCTTCGAAATGATGATCATTTTGTCGTCTTCATACACACATAATGTTCACTTGCTTCCATGCTTCATGATCACACGACTCCCTCGTTTTCAAGCAGTGGTTGCTCAGCACTTTCAGCTCGTTTGCGATCATCGACGGATGGAGGTGGCGTATCGAGCTCGGATGGAATCACAGCGTGGTCTGAAGGTGAAGTTTCGGATGGGTAGACGAGGAGCAGGTACAACAGCAGCGCGACGTAGAGCCCAGCAATGATGACAAGACTGAACCACACGACTGGTGACAATTTATCCGGAAGATTCTTGAGGAGGATATCGTACACGAGTGAGTAGTTGACGCTGCAGAGCAGTGCCGTGCCCACGACTAGCAGTGCTGCCATCCACCGAGTGTTCACGAAAAGCGGACCCATAAGCCGCTTGCTGGTAGTGAACGCGAGCAACGGGAGTAGTGCAAATGGCAGCTGAACACTCTGCAGCACATTGAGAAGCTCATTGAAGCGGTCGCTCTGGAACCGTCGGTGCTGGCTGATAAGCGCTACGATCACTGCTGGCACCAGTGCCACAGCCCGCGTGAGTGCCACACGCTTCCATGCTGCAATCCGAATATCCAAAAAGCCTTCCATGACAAACTGACCAGCGTAAGTGCCGGTCATCGTAGACGCCTGACCTGAAGCGAGTAAACCAATGGCCCAAACCACCTTCGCATATCCTCCGAGAGCCTCCCGTACCGCTTCTCCAGCTTCCGCAAGACCAATTTCTTGGCAATATCCTGCCGTCGGTGAGGTTCCAATTGCCATCGTAGCGACGCTATCTCCTCGTCCATCCACATAACACGGCGTGCATTTCCGCACCATATCCATGATCCTCGCTGTCACGTTCCAATCGAAGACACCGTCCACCCGTCCAAACACACAAACATCCCCCGAAAACGCGTCGTAAATGGCACTTCCCGAGCTCACCGCCGCCTTGGCTGGAATACACGACGTCTGGATGTCTCGTCCGTACAAGCTCGAAATGGGGTTGCTGCTCAACTCGTAGCACTGCGAACTGAAGAAACTGCTAGCAAAGGCACAAACGACTGCGGCATTGATCAAAAAGCTCACGAACAAGGCCATAGCCGCCTCCAGACTGAAGTAAAAGTTGGCTTCCTCCACTTTCTCCTTCGATCGAGTGTCGATCTGCCGCTCCTGCACCAGCGCCGAGTGGAGGAAGATGTTGTGAGGCATGATGATGGCCCCGAGCATGGCCACCGCCTGCATGGTGTTCTGCTTGTCCAGTCGGGGCTCCACCACCCCCTTGGCGATCTCCACCCCATCTGGGTGGCTCATAGTGAAGTCGGCGAAGAAACACACGCACATGGTGGCGATCAGCAGCAGGAACAAGAGCTCGAGGTAGCGACCGCCTTTGGCCCCAGCGCGGTGGAGACCGAGGAACGTCAAGGTGTCGAGTCCCGTGAGCAGACACCCGAGCCACAGCGGCAGCCCGAACAGCAGCTCGAAGGCCACAGCCGAGCCCAACACCTCCTGGATGTCGCTGCCGATGATGGCCAGCTCCGTCATGACCCAAAGACCCAAAGTCACGGTTGGGGGGTACTCGGAGCGACACAATTGGGCCAAGTGGCGGCCGGTGCAGGCCCCCAGTCGGGCGGCCAGCACCTGGTAGAGTCCCCCCAAGGCGGTGCTGAGTAGAACCACGTAGAGCAACTGGTAGCGCGTGTAGGCGCCACTTTGGAGATCCGCTTCGAGGTTCCCCGGGTCCAAGTAGGCCATGCTCATGAGCCACCCAGGGCCGGTGTAGGACCAGAAGACGGACCAGGAGAAGCGAAGGCGACGTGGGGGGGAGCTGCGTGCATTGCGGGGAGGCTGGGGTGGCTCGGGGGACAGTAGAGCGGAGGTGTCGGAGGTGGTCATTGTGACCCAGATTGGGTTATGGACTCAGTTGAAGCTGCAGATTTTAGATAGTTATACTGGGTGGGACGGAATGTTGGGAATGATAGTTATGGAAATCTGAATAGTGATGTGCGGCTGTATGTTAGAATACATGTATGGGGGGATCTGGATAGGAATAGCGTGTCATTGACCAATGAGACGAAGGGAGAATGCTATTGGCTGACTCAGTTGAAGTGCATGGCGCACCCAGCTGAAGTTTATTGACGGGATTTTATCCACGCAAACTTAAAGCTGAGATCGGAGCCGAGGTGCACCAACGAGACTTCCATCAAATACACGAATAGGATCGTCAGCTTGCTCTGCACCTTCTTCGCTTGCTTTTCGAGTACGAAGGTGAGTTGACTTAGCGACGAGAAGCCCAGCACTCGTTTGAGGGTGACCAACGTCATGACCAACGACACAAACTCCAATGCACCGTAGCCCAATACACTTAGGGTACTTACCACTAGTTTCGAGCTTGACATGTGAGCGAGCGAAGGATAGTATGCGCGGTTGTGCAGATGAAACAAAATCACTCGATGCAGACCTGCACAGCATCGAGTAATTTTGTTTCATCTGCACAACCGCGCATACTATCCTAGGGGTCCTCCGACTAGAATGGCTCCCATATGCAGCGATGAATACACTGAGGGTATACACGAAAGAGGAACAAAAAAATAATGTTGTCTTCTCACTTACTGTAGACAATGGGGAGCACCACTTCGACGTACTCGATAAGCACGAGGTATTCCAAAACGAACAGTAATCGAGCTGTTTTGTTGATAAAACGCGCGCGCTCCTTGCGTGAAAAAATTGTCTCTAACTTGACGGCGCTCGTCACAGCCGTTACCTCTGGTGGCAAGACTGAAGAAGTCATGACAGCTTTATTGTTCTCTATCCGAATGGGAGCATCGTTAATCGAAGGATTGACAGGGGCCACTTTTCGTGAAACTCTTCTTACTTGGTCCTGGAATTTGTAGGCAAGTCCTTTGCGCGCCGCAATTGCTTGTCGTTCCACAGCAAGAGCCTTGCTTGACTTCCTTCCAGTATTGACCCACGACTCCACTCGCGTCCATCTGCGTGATGGAGCCAAGTGCTTCTTCGTCATCGGGTTTGTCTCGTACTCAGACAGTCGCGTTGCCACTTCCACAAAGTTTAGATTTGCTGCAGGGTGGTCTCTTGGAATTTTGTTCATCAGAATTTTCACTTCGTTGAGTATTTTCACGATGCCCAGCATGGATATCCAGAAGTTCAACAAGTCGATAAGCATGATGATGACGGACACCCCCCATATTGAAGTGTTTTGAAGTGCATTCGCGGCGTAGAGCGAGTTGAAAATCTCCACATTGAAGATCACTTCTTCAGGTTTCGCGTCGTTGCGCTTGCCCAGAGCTCGACTGATCCAATTCTTCGCTAACAACTTGATAATGGGCAATGCCAGAACAAACAATGCCTGATAAAATCCTGTGAGCGAGACAAACCCGTAGATCCAGCTCGGGTAGATAAACGTGAGCGAGAGCTGGCAGCCTAACACCGACATTTGCTGCTTGACCTCCGTTCGCAACAGCGGATCAGACCTCCATCGCGCGCCCCAGAAATATGCATAGCACACGACCAGCACACCAACACAAGGAGGTGAGGCAATTAACATACCAAATGGCACCGGGAACACAAACACTACACCGATCCCAAAAGATGTTAAAGAGGTCGCGATTCCAGACAACAGACCCATCACAACCGCGTGTCGAATCTTCATCTCGTGGCGGGGTGCCATTTGACCCATTTGCAGAGTCAAAGACCCAACCATCCAGCAAGTCACGACCCAGATGCGGATGAAGAACAACCAGTTGGCGTACACGCCGTCTTCAGGTGCTGCAAGTGGCGCAGACTCGATCAAGACAGCTGACAGAAGACAAGGCAGCGGCGTTAGCAGACATACTGCCGCCATTCTTCGGGGATCCGAGCTTTTCATGTAGTCGTGAAGCCGCTGTATCCTCTTAACCGAGTACCGCCCTTGGAACTCGACTTGCACAGACATCCATGCTGCCCAGAGGCGACTGCGGCTATCCGGGAGCCAATTTGTAATCTGCTCCGTCGCCATCCTGTGGATAACTAAGTTTTGCCGTCTCAAGTCTCTGGCAGATGAATTAATACAGCTATTATAATACTCCGGAGTATGCAGGGCGATGCAACCACTTTCAGCAAAAGATGGAGCAAAAATAACTTCTTGAGACCATCCACAGAGCATAATGTGCTGCAGCACATATTCTACTGTGATTACACTGCAGTAGGCAACTATCAACTCGGGAATGCCGTTGGAGCCAAAGATCGATGAAAACAGTCTGTGTCAATGGATCCGTTTGAACTTGAAGCTGAAATCAGTGCCTTTCGATACAAAAAAAAAGTTTAGTACTTCGTACAAAAGTTGCAAAAAGAGTTGATGCTTACCAACGTGTTCAAGCGGGACTTGCGTGTCGTATACGAACCAGAGCATGAGCTTCGATTGTATCATACTTGTCTGAGTTTCCAGCACGAAAGCGAGCTGGTGCAGCGATGATATCCCCAGTGCGCGCCTTAGCACCGCTATTGCTAAGACCAGCGACATCAATTCCAGTATGCTGTAAGCAAGCACATATCCAACGTTCGTATAAAGTTGCTCGCTTGAGAGCCCGTCGAAAGTCTGTATGTACTTGTTGTTGGGCATGTGGAATGCTATCATCAAGTACAGCGCTGCAGGTGTGGCATATAGAAAGGATCCATTTCAGTCGATGTTGACAACTACGTACCGTAAACCATTGGAAGCACAGCTTCCGTGTATTCCACAAGTATGATGTATTCTGTAATAAATAGCACTCGCGTAGTTGTGCTAATAAATGCAGCACGTTCCTGGCGAGTGAAGATGATTTCCAATCCTTGATGAGGTCCAGGAAATTTTAAGTCACTTCCGGGACCGGGGCGAACGCTCACAGCCGTACGTTGGGTCGAACGTAGCGGATAGATTCGCGTAGTTGGCATTATTTTCTTGAAGGTTCGGCTGTCATATACATTCACATGTTTGACAGCTACCTGTGTTGGCGCTCCCAGTGCATTCGCTTCTTTCAGGCTTTTTGAGCTTGTTGTAGAGTGGATAGGTAACAAGCTTAATTTCTTGTGGTTGTGTATACGACTGATCGATTCAGTACGATCCTCAATGGTGAGCATTTGCAATGCTAACTCCACGAAACTCGCACTAGCCTGAGGATGATCAGGTGGGATTTTTGCCATGAGATTTTTCGCCTCACTAATCACGAGCATTAGAGCTATCGTAGTTGCGTATGACGTGGAATTCTGCACGGCGCAGGAAACATACAGCGCGTTAAAGACCTCCACGTTGAAAATGATAACTTCAGGTTTGATATCATTTTCGTCACCAAGCGTGTAGCTAATCCAACTTTCCCCGACAGCTTTAATAGTGGGCAGTAGCAGGACAAATAATGTCTGACTAATACCACTCAGGGATGTAAACCCGAAGATGTACAGTGGGTAAATAAATGTCAACGCCACCTGCCACACGAAAACCATCATATGCCGTACGAGGTCGCGGCGCAGTCCTGCATCAGCACTCCACCGAAGCCCCCAAGCATAGTTGAACCCGATGAGAACGACCAAAGTACTGGGAGGAGATGCCACGAGCATGCTGAACGGAACGGGGAAAGCCACCCAAACAGCTACAGCAAACACGGCGATAAATGAGATAACGCTTCCGACCAGAGCAATCGTCACGATATAGCGGTGCTCCATTTTCAGCCGTGCTAAACTTTTGCTCATTTGCACCAACACTGAATAATCCACGAAGTACGCGACAGTCGTCGCTCGAATCCAAAAAACGAAGTTCTTGTACGGACCCGCTGACGGAGGCGCATTCCACGAGAGTAGCCATCGCGATGCAGGGTATCGGCGTGAGAAAGCGAACAGCTAGAAGACGCCAAAGTAAACGTGTTTCCGTGTATACGTTCAATTGGCGCAGTCGCTGGATGGAGTAGCAACCGTGCGGCTGCAGCTTCGTGACCAATTTATCCAGAGCCATCGAGCACGAGAAGATGCCCATGATTGTCGTCGAATCTCCTGCCGCTCGTGTCTTCTAAGAAGACACACGAAATTAAACTATCTGATACCCAGAAACCATAGTTGTATCCCTACCTTCAGTGAGAAATAAATACACAAATAGCGAAATGTTGACTATTCGTGACTTACAGACACCACGTAACCTTACAAAACTATTTTCGTTGCCTCTTGAGCTGCCCGTTTTAGGTAGTGTCCTAGGAGGGCTTACACGGATAATTTCTGAGGTCCTAACGCTACTCGGCGCAAAAGTCGAGTTTCATGAAAAAGTGGTTCCTGAAAGCTCGTCAGCGCGTCTGGGCAGCGTGGATGTCAGTTCAAGTCGAGTTCCACGGTCGATATTCTGTGGAGCGCCTGCAACAACTTAGTGACTATTCGAAAACTCTGACTACTGGGAGACTTGTAGCCATCTTGTTGCTAACACCACTCCCAAGTCTTGCAATCAGCTTGCTGAAGGAGCTGCCACCTCTGAATTCCCCAGATGCTGGGGTGTTTAACAACAACACATTTTTGTTCGTTCGTGGCTTGTGCTCGCCTTCATAAATGGAAACGTGTTGGTGCAAATGGGTCAAAGTGCACCGCGACTCAAGCTCACTATCCTCCAAGTTCTTGTCTTTGCCCTATTGGCGGCAGGTGTTTCGATAACCACAGTTTTTCTGGTATGTGTCTTGACTGTCTTCCCGCTACCGTTTGGCCTCCTTGTGGCGGCACTACCCGATGTCATCATGATTCGCGCGTGCTTTGTATACATTTCGAAGTCTAGATGGAGAGCGGATGCAGCCTTATGGAACGATATTAAGCGGCAATTGTCAGTCTTCTATTGTCAGATTGCTCTCACCTTCATTTACCCGCTCTACATCTACGGATTCGTGTCCCTTACGGGAGTTCACCAAGCGATGTTTGTCTTGCTCTTACCGATCATCCAGATAATTGCCAAAAATTGGGTCAGCCGTCAACTTACTGACAACGATCTCAAACCGGAAAGCGTCATCTTCATTGTCGAGGTTTTCAACGTGTATGTGTCGAATGCTCTTCACAATTCTTCTTCATGGAGGACGACAGCAACGATTATGGCCATCGATTTCGTGCACTTTTGGTTGTCCATGCTGGATGCCGTGGCGGTTCTGGACGAAGTGAAGGTCCTCATGGTTAAGATTCCTCGAGGCCATCCGATCGCCAAGGAGAATTTCGTCCACGTAGCAATGCGACTTGTGGAAATTGAATCTATGCTAAAAGTTCCGAGTAAAACCAGCTCCACAACCAGGCCACAGGTGCCGTGGAAGGCGCAGATTGAAGCATGGGTGAGCTCTCGAGATCTGGTGAGCAAGGGGTCTACTTCTCGGCGTGAATCCAGTCTGGTCGGGAAAATAAAAGATGGCCACTTTCCTGGCAAGTTGCTCATGTCATCTGCCAAAGCACGAGTTTTTCCTGTTCGTCCACCGCATCGTCGTCCGCGCCTGAAAACGAAAGCCCGCGTCGGCCCTGAGTTATCGGAAAAAGAGCCGAATACGATAGTGAATCCATGCGCCTCCCTTGGACTCGAGACTATTTTTTCACGGCGAGAAAGGGCCCAGTTCATTCGTAAAAGCGCACGAGTACTTTTCATTACCGAGTACATCGTGCTAATCGAATATGCCGAAGTCGTCCTGCCAATTATCTATTGTAAGTGACGCATTCCACCATCAAACTCTCATCTTTGATACTAACAACAGCTTTTTTTCCTTCTGGTAGGTCTTCATGAGGTGATATTCTTCAACATGCCCAATCGAGCCTATTACCCCGCACTCGCCAAGATGTCCACTGCAGATCTCCTTTCATCCATTTTGAATGTACTGGTGTACAGTTCACTTGAGTTTCTCTCGCTGGTCATGGCTCTCATCCTGCTGAAGCGCACACTGGGATTCTCGACACTATGGCAGCTCGCATTCGTGCTGGAGACGCAAGCATCAATGGTGCAGTCCAAGCTAACCACGCTGTTCGTGTATGTGATGCAGGTGCCACTCGTGCACTGCGGTGGGTACTACAAAAATTCAGATGTATTTACTTTCTCAAAACTGTCTAACTTGTTGCACCATACTTGACGACACCAGGCGCCGACTTCAGCTTTAAATTTGCGTGGGTCCAAAAAGGATCGTAAGCAAAAACATCGAGTTACTCTCCCTACAGCCAAAATACGGATACTTACACCAAGTACTTACGCCTACCGACGTTGAGCTCGTCAACGCCTCTGGGTTGCGTTGATGTCAGTACAATTTCAGCTTCAAGGACGATAATCTTTTGAGCTGCTCTAGAATTTCGCGAGCTACACAAAACACTTGAGTTTTCAGCGAATGCTGTTGGTACCTGTTACCCAGCGTAGCATTGGCCCGCACTACTCACGTCTCGTGATAATGGGGCTTATCTGAAAAGGGAGTTTTCATTCGCGTCTTGGTCAAATCGAGTGCTAGTTTGTGCGGTTCTCTTAAAACTTAAAAGGAGCGTTCACCGACCTGAACCTGCTCTTTACGTACGAGTATGTCAATTAAAAGCAGAGCTACTTCAATGCGAAGCACACATGTATGAAACGAGAGCAGGAAGCCGCACCTATCCTAAAACAGCAAAACTGCTATGCCTGATAGCTGTCGCTAGACTATATCGCCGACGTTGTAAGGTTTCCAGCCCTCTTCTATTGGTTGGCTGAGTTGGTGAGGCGCTTGGCCTCGAGCTTGGCCACCACCTCAGCCTCTAGACGCCGAATGTCCTCCATCGTGAGGCCGTACCACTCATCCGTCTGGCATTGCGCCTGACGAAGCGTGTTGTGGAACAGCTGCCGCTGCTGGTCGCGGATGATCTTCTCCGCCTACAGAGCACAAGCAACAACAAGTCAGTACGTACGCAAACCGACCAGGACAATCCACCCATCGTCGCAATACCTTGCCCTGCACGCCCCAGTAGTCGAAGTTGATGCGCACTACCTTGTAGCAGGTCATGACCGGGTCAACAGTCTTCGTCCAGCCCCGGGTCAGCGGTCCACGCGACGTCTTCACAGACTTGTACTGCAAAAAAACAAAAATCCCACCAAAACGTCAACAAAAAAAAAAAAAAACAATGGTCAACCCCATGAAAAATTCCGTCACGAACCGTGGCCGGGTCGCAGTTCTCCTTTAGCGTCTGCTTGGCCATCTTCTCCGCAATGTCCAGGCTGCCCAAAAACCCTCCAAAGTCAGCAACCAGCCCGAGTACTACACGTACAACCAGCGTAACTTACAGCTCGACCTTGCGCTGGCTGAGCTCGTTGTTGCTCATGCCCAGCGCGTTGTCCGAGTCGCCGCGGTCCGCCTTGTGCATGGACTCGATGGAGATGTAGAACTTGTGCTTGGCCAGGTAACCGTTCACGATGACGGTCACGCAGTGCGGGTACGAGTTCCACGCCTCCTCGATGAGCACCATGCTGTCCTCGGGGCAGCTACACACAGTCAGACACAGAAGGAGTCAGGACTCAACCCCTACTAAGCACTGACTGGGGACTGCGACGCCGTACAAGGCGGAGACGAAGCCCGGGATCTTGGACTTGCAGTAGTAGTGCTTGCGCGTGTACTGGCCCTTGGTGCGCGGGACGACCCAGCCCGAGATGCTGGACACGCCCAGGTGGCCGTCCGTGTTGTCGTAGGGCTCGTTCACGAGGATCTCGACGCCCTCGCCGTCGCCCGTGAGCTGCTCGCTGGCGTTCACCACCATGTACAGCTGCGCCAGCTGGAAATCCTCCACCGTCATGTGCAGCGGCACGCGGAACTCGTGGATCAGCACCATCGTCAGGTCAGTCGGGAGAAAATCGCAATGTCAGAAAATGACGTAACGGCGCGGATGGGTGCTTGATCAAGCACCACCATCTCGCCTTCACCTGTCATACGTCATAGTGTCGAACCGAAACCGGTACGTACCGGTATTTCGAGGAAAGTACCGTAGTATGTTCGCTTAAGTACGTCGGCGTTTTCTTGTGTCGTTTCCTGTGATGCTTCAAGAGCTGCCACGTCGGACAGTCAGTTCAGCAGCAGCAGCAGGCAGGAGGAGGCCAAGCGGACGTTCCGACCATGGGCAACAGCGACAGCAAGAGCAAGTTCCGCGAGAGCGTGTACAAGCTCAACAACGAGGTCATCAGCGGCAAGAACCTCGAGTTCTGGGACAAGCTCTGGCGCATCCAGACGGTGGCCGAGGAGATCTTCACGCTCATCCAGCCCGACGACGTGCGCATGCTGCGCCACCAGCAGCCCGAGAACTTGGCCACGATGCTGCGCCAGGCCGTGTCCCAGATCGTGCAGATCGTGGACACGCCCGTGCCCAAGTACTACCAGCAGGCGCTCAACTGCGTGCGCGTGCTCACGCGCCTCGTGCCGTTCATCCTCGAAGAGGGCGGCGACGAGTTCGTCGAGGAGCTCTTTTGGAGCGTCGAGAGCCAATCAGGAGCCAAGGACGGACAAGTAGACGAGACCAAGGAAGACTCGACGCCCACCGCCGAGCCGCTGGCCAAGCAGATGCTGCACGCCATCATGGGGCTGCTCTTCCTGCCCGAGTTCACGGTCTCGATCCACGCCTACAAGGGCTACGGAGAGGAGCGACGCAGCGCCACGCGCAGCGGCCAGAGCACGACCAGCGGGTCGCTGGTGTTCCCGTCGCTGCTGTGGCACTCCGGGGTCGGGT
>JAIKVD010000823.1:0-14729 GCA_024679075.1 Phytophthora uliginosa
TTCGGCGGCGGCTACGGCTTCGTCGTCGACGCGGTTGACGCAACCGGCGCCGAAGCCTCCAGTGGGGAAGAAGAAGAACTTGACGGAGCTGTCGTCGGAGATCCGACGCAAGGCCGATGCGGGGCGGTTCAAGCGTCAGCGTAGCCGTATTTCGATGATTGATATCAACGAAGTGAAGCAGATTGAGTCGGAGAAGGCGCAGAAAGCCGAGGAACGCAAAAAGCAGAAGCTGGCGGCGAAGGAAAAGGAGAAGGAGAAAGCAAAGGAGAAAGAGAAGGAGAAGAGTGGCGCTGCAGCGGCTGGGGCAGCTGCGAGTTCAGGCGAGAAGGGTGGGGCTACTGACGGCACTACGACGACTGCTGTCAACGAAGAGCACGCTGCTATTGCTGCCGACATTTTTGCGATGCATCAGCAACTCGGCCCGGACGAGTCGACCCAACAGTATACTCAGCAACAACTGCAAGCGGAGGATGACACGGAGCATGCTGAGCCGAATCAAACTGCAGGTGGCGACGACTATGTTCCTGACGGGACTCAGGCACTGCTGAACGCGGCCTTCCATTCTACACAAGATATCATGAAGGAAGTCGTGAGCCAGCAAAACCAGATGCAGGACCAACAGCAAATTCAACAGCAGCAACCGCTCCTGCCTCCCTCGTACCAGGACCTGTATCGACCCCAGCAACAAATTCAGATGCACCATTTGGCTCCCCCGCAACCTCAGTACCACCAGAGTTTCGAGCTGGAGGACACTCTCAACACCAGCAACACGAGCGCAGTACCGATGGGATTCGGGGGCTACAATTATGGCACCACCGCGGGATACTATGGTGACCAATTTGGCAACTACGGTGCGCCACAAGATCCCAACGCGTTCGGATCTACAGGCTACTCCAACCCAGCTATGGGACAGCCAGACAATGGGCTCGGACTCCCGCCCCTCGGCAGTCGGCAGTTGGGTTTTGACCCAACGCAGCAGCAGCAACAACACCAACAGCAAAACAACGGCGGATACATGGGATCAGGGGAATATTGGAGATAGGCGTGACTGAGAGGATCTGTGACGAAGACATGTGCATTTTGTATACAGCGTTACCGAGCCAACCTGGTGGACTTGCCATCGTCCTTACTTTAAAACCGCAGGTAGTAATGGAAAGCATGGATATATGGGAAGCCCCCAACGTTTCGTACACACCCGCTGCGCTCGTATCCGTCTGGGATGGTAAAGCTCGACACGTTCTGCGGCCCTACATGGACGTTAAGCAGATCGAACGTCAGCAGCATCATAGGTTGCCCGTCAATAACGCTCTCCTCGGTCAATCGAATGGGAACTGCACCAAAACACAAACGAGTAAGCCGCAAAGCTTCTTTTTCAGCCGAGAGTATCAATCTGTCCGTACCGTTTGAAGCAACGTCACTGTACACATGCACACGGGCGTCCTCATGTGCGTGCACCCAGTGCTCGCAGACCTTGCCCCTCACACTCTCCATAGCCTAAAGAGCGCCACCGTCAGCACCGAATACTCGCTAGCTTGTACCAATTGTATACAGCCGATCCAACGTACCACAAACTTCTGGGTAAAGGGGATCCCTGGCGTCGGCATGGCGTCTCCCAAGTACGCTCGCTCGCACTTGCGGAAATCGCCGTTCTTGACCATAAACTCTTGTTTCTAGCCACAAAGAGGGAGAAGTATTGAGTATTCAAAGAGGTGATTGCACCACAAACTATCTGCCCATACCAGGTCGTAGCGCCGCACGAATGTCTTGCCTGCGTTGTATCCTTCCAGCATCTCGGCCCGTGCGAGCTGCTGGTCGAAGTCGTACTGCACCTTCATCCTCCCCACGGACGGAGGGTAGTCCTGCCGAGGGTCTGTGAGGTGCGACAAGACTTGGACCTCAGCTTGGAATTGGCGAGGCAATTGTGGAGGCGAACGCGCGCTGTACACAGCATTGGCGAGCAGCAGCAACAGGAGGAGGAGAAGAGGGAGCGGATAGGTCATCTTTGACTGAGGAGATACAATCGAGTGATTGGCGTCGGTTCGCGATCTTTCGATAGTCGCAAGCCGGAGTTCACGTGTAGAATCGGTAGATACAGTGTGCTAGTTATAGTTACCGATTAGCGATGGGTGTCATTGGCGCCAGCATAGTTGAGAATGAGCGATTCAAAATCAAGGAAAGCGTGTACTGTATTCACAACTAAACGGAACCCGGCTTACCTTGTTCGATGTATCTCTACTGAAGCATGTAGGTCTGGATGATCTGCATGAGACCCACCGGGTTGTCGATGTGCACCCAGTGGCCAGACTTCTCCAACAAGTGGTGGTAGACCTGGTTTTCCTGCTGGGCGTCTAGTCGGTCGAGCAGGTCAGGGGTCCACATGTTGTTCTTTGAGGCGTGCACAAAGTGGAGCTCCACGTCCTTGCCCTCCGTTGCAGGCGGGTTCTCCACCACTGGCCATAGGTCCGTTGCCAGAAAAGAGCGGAAGAGCTGCTCGATAACATCGACGTCCATCTTCCACTCGTAGAGTTCTGGGCTCTTGTTTGCTAGACGCAAGTTCGTGGTGAGCCATTGGGCCTCGCCCAACGCAACACCTTGGGCCTGCAAGTCTTTTACCAGCTGGACCTTTGACCGGATCGGCAAAGGGATTTTCTTCACAACCGGCAAAATCGTCTCGATCGAGTTCGTCAGATCCCGACTTGCGTTGTCAGTCTCGCCTATTCATCAGTACAACCCAACAGGAGATTATTAGAGTCTTTCTTGGACATGAAGATCGGGGGTATGTTGGAATTACCAGTTCCCGGGAGAGAATCGAGAACCCACACCTGACTGGGTGGTGCACGATCTTGCTGCATGCACTGCTGCAGGTACGTCAACGCCACCTTGCCACCGAACGAGTGCCCCAACACAGCCGTCGGCTCAACCTTCAAATGATCAGCCAGCTTGCTGTACGTACCGGTACCCACACAGAAAGCCCTTAACAAAAGCAAAAAAGAGTAGCTAGGAGATGCACACCAATATTTCAGCACGTACAAGATGTCGTTGGCACATGCCTCCAGGTTGTGCGGCTCTGAGAACGACGGCGAGTCGCCGTGACCTAACCCACGAATAAAAACACAACAAACACAACCGCTTCAGTCAACACACTTTACCTCTACTGCTCCCTCCATCGCAACGCCCAACTCATCCAACATGAAACTCACCGCGGAGGTCCAAGCAGATGAATCGCCAGTCAGGATTCGCCTTCGTCAGTCTGCAGCAAAAAATCGCACACATAAAACGTCAGCCAACGTTCTTCTACGCAGTGCAAACCCTCGGCAGCCCCCTACTTCTGCGAGAACGTGCGCCAGTTGAGCTTGTTCCCTACATCAAATACGCCACACAGCGACAACCGTCAAGGGTCCTTCCATTCTTCCCCACCCCCACCCCTTCTACATACCGAGAATGCCGTGCATCACCAGCGCCGTCTTTGTGGGCGTCTTGTCGCTGCTGGAGTCCTCGAACACTCGATACGACAGCGTGCTCTTCTCGCGTCGAGCCAGCGCGAAGCTTCGGGGAGACATCAAACACACACACGGCGTCAAAAGACCGACCTCCAGCTAATGAATGAACTGATGGAGCCATTGAACCTGCGCGAGGCAGCTCCGCGTCGTGCAGCTGAGGCGAAAAGTCCGCTGGGAAGTCTCATCGGGGCGAGGGGCACGAGCGTCGAGTGATAAAATGAATGACGCATTGGGAGAGCTACGATGAGCTGTGATTGGTCGTGTCGCGAATGGTCCAATCATTTACGAAATGGCTACAATTTCGCTGATCGTATAAAGTCACTTCAACGTGAAGTTCTATATTATAGTGTTAGTTAGTCTAAAGGGTCTTCGGTTGCCGAAGGTTTTTTCAGTGCTCGCGTTCTGGCGTAGTTTCCACCTCCACGGCGACTTTGGACCTGCGGGGGTAAACGCCGTGACGTGCGTGGCATTCATGGCGTTCACTTTGGCCGACATCTTCTGGGCAGACGTCGACACACGGACAGCGACTCGCGCGATATCCGCTTTGCCACTGCGACTGCTTTTGCCACTGCGACTGCTTTTGCTGTTCTTGCTGCCGCCGCTGGTTCCAGAGCGAGTCGGCAGCGGCGCGACTTGGGCGTCAGAGACAGATGTCGAATTGGGTCTTTCTCTCGTTGTCTTGGTGCTTGCAGCCTCGCTAGCTGCACTTATGGCCAGGTCATGCAGACGGATGATCTTGGGGACCAGCATGAGTCCAATCACAAGCATCGTGGCGCTCAGCACAATAAAGGAGAAGAAGAGGAAGAAAGCTGATGCAGACAGTGTCACGAAGTAGCCCATCGGGAGCAGGAGAAGGCTCGAGAAAAGCACCACGCAGGCAGATGCAAAAATCCAAACGGACTCCTGGAAGTCCGATGAGACTTTGCGGATGAGGATGGATAAGCAGAGTCCACCAAATAGCATGACCGCTTTCCAGAAGAACAGCAACCCGATGAAGACAGAGCTGCTCGAGGCACACCGTAGGCTGTCCACTGTCAACCCACCAATCTCGGCATCGCTTTCCGCTTTTAACGGCCGCTCTTGACGGCGACACAAGCTCCCATGTCAACAGGATTATAAGATCGACCACAAAAAAGCCAGCAAGAACTTTCATCATGGTTCCGGCAGACAGCACGACGCGTTTCATGGAACTTGAGAGAAAGACGCGGTAGACGCGCATGGATTTGACCACCAACGAACCAAAGATCAGTGTAAAGGACCAAGAAATGAGCGTTGGGCGTAAAGCGCAAACTCTCCGTGAGGGTGGTCCACTGTAGGTAACTGTGGCGACGCACATGAGTACACCGCCAAGCAGCATTGTAACGAGGAACTGGTACTGTGATCGCTTGATGATGGGCATTTCACGTTCATACACCACGAAAACTGTACATGCGAGCATAATGCATGCAAACAAACATGCCATCACGAAAACCGCTCGCGAGTGTAAGGCACGTATTCACAGTCTATCAAAACCGAGTCAGGGAGAGGCATACCATTGCTGCATTCGCTTGAGAACGATGCATTGGTGCTACTGGGCAAAAGCCAGCGGTATGTCACCTCACGTTGGCCCGAGTTTGTGCACTCGGAGACATCATACGTATAGAAACTAGTGTCACACGTCGGCTGTGTACCCGAAGTTTCCCACGCGAGCCAAGTGTTAGTGTTTTCTGCGAGCCAGGAACATGATCGACTGGTGGCCATTGTGCTAGGCAACCGCGAGTTTGGCAAATGGTACGGGTCACAATTATAAGGTAGAGACGCATTTTCTGGTCGTGGGGATCGCCAGTAGAATTTCACACGACGAGGAAACGTGTCCGTGCCATTCGAGGTAGAATCACAGCCTTCAATGGTGTAGGTGTAATGAACCTTGTATTCGCACGCAGGTAGAGGATCCAACCAACTATTCCAAGTGGCGTAGTTTTCGGGCATGCGTAGCCAGTTGCAGGCTGCTTCAAAGTGGGATTCGGTCTCGGATAGAACACCAGCATCGCGTAGTTTGTCATAGGCACTAAGCAAATCGTCCATGTATTTCTCCGACAGCATGAACACATTTATAAGACTTGCCATTCCCCCCTCGCTCAACGATAAAACATTGGCAAAGTACTTCCCAAGAAGTACATGCGGAAAGTCAACCCGAACGGGGTTGTTGGTAGCATTCCCATAGCCATTTTCTCCGAATTCACCCGTATTCACTCCTGTTAGCTCAGGTGTAGCCCACGGAAGCGCCACTCGCTCGATTTCACCGACGTAATGCTGAAAAAACTCGTCTGGCTGATAATAAGAAAGCTACAGGCGTCTTGTTTGCCAGCGCTTCAGCCACGTATTTTGCGGCCCCTGCTATCCCAAGGAAGCAAAAATACGCTGGAATTCCGTTGTTGGACATCGCGGCCTGCAAATATCCAACATCATACGATGCGTCCATCATAATGACCACAAGACACTCGTCACCCTGCAATTCTCTTGTTGTACAAGCTTCCGACTTAGAGCACGAGTCTTTACAGCCGAGTAGGCCGTCAGCACATCCAGACTCTTTTGGGGGATAATGATCTGGGTTGTCGAAGAGAACCGAGGCGCGCAGTTCATGAATTAGGGCGTCCATATCCCGATAATCTCTCCAAAAATCGGCGCTAAATGGTGGTGATGCAGCCAGCCCAGTCTCAATGAGCGAAGTGCTGGCGAAAAGTCCTGAGAGTCCGTCATACCCCACGCTTCCAACGAAGGAGGATTCGTTGGAATAAACAGAGAGGGAGCGAACTGTCGCCGCATCCATCCATACCTCAATATTGGCGTGTGTGGGTGAGCAAGTTCCCGTTTTAACAGAAGACATCCTCTGTGTCATATCCGCTGATCCAGAAGCTTGGAAGAAGGACACCTCGTATCCTAGCTGTATCACACCACGCCAATATGCAATATTTAGAGATGAATAGACGCAAAACCTTGGGCTGTCTACACGTACCAACTCCTGCGCTAAAATAGCTAACAATGTTGAGGAGAGTGAATGCGAACTCCAGGTGTCGATCTCCAGTATAAGTGTACCATTAACACGTCCTGGGTCGATGACATTACCATCGCTGTCGACACGTGCGCCGACACCATAGAAAACTGAGTCCGAAGGCATGCAGTCCGACTGGAACAGTTCATCACGTGCGCGGGCTGTTCGGGCATCGTTCACGCGGAAGCGTGGAGTGCTGAGAGCTCCGTGTAGATACGGATTGACCAGAGTGCCAGTCGAATCGCGATCGGTAGCAGAGATGGACAAATTTGCTGAAATTAATGCTGCCCACGCATCATCAAAGCAAGTTCCTAACAATTCGTTGGGGGCTACAGCTGCAGATACCTGTTGAAAGTGAAGAGAAAATACCTAAAACTAGTTCATTAGCCTGTGCACACTGACTCTAGAGCTGTGCCATTCCCACTCACCTGCAATGTAGCAAACGCTACAAGGTATACACGCTTGAGTCCACACCAAGCATTAAACATTGTTGCTCGTGCAACTAGCGCCTGCACCGACAGATGAGCTGCCAAGGCTAATGTCGGAGAGCTCGTCCAAGTTACCCGGATAGTTTGCTTCGTTCGTTTCACTTACCTATCTATTCCGAGCTGCATCGGCAATGATGCCAACAAGTACGGCCCCCGAGTTATCTTCTGCTACTGAAGTACGTGTATAGAGTTGACACAACCTTACGTGTTTCCAGAAACGGTTCACGGACCAGCGCAACTTCCAGCAGCATCAACCACTTTCTACGGAAAATAAACTCGGAAAGTAATAGTTCGTCGAACAATGCTATTCTATCGGGTTAGGATACAATAATAGTGTAATGCGTATGATGCATCCAATATTGGGCTTGGTTCATCCTCTTGTGAGAGAGCCGTTATTGCTGGGAGCAATATCCTCGATTTCATAGTGATACTCTTCATCATTGTGGCCATCATGTTCGCTGTCATCGTGCTCGGCATCGCCTTCTTCACTTTCGTTCTGCGCGTCTTGAGCTTGAAGTGTAAACATGCTGAACATTTGAGTCTCCTGAAAGCGGTTAATGTAGTCTGCTACCATGGCACTACAACGGCGCTCGGCACCAAGACGTGTGATTGAACCTCGTGATGGCGATGGCGTTTCTGTAGAAGAATGATCCGATTGTTTCCCTGGAGAGTTCGTTCCGACGATCATATCGCCATCCTTATCCGCCAAAGCTAGATTGCAGATCGATTCAATGTGGTGATGAATCCTAGCACACATGATTTTGCATGCCTCATCCTGTTGAACGGTTGGAAAGTCGGGAGAGTCGTGCTTTCCAAAAAGCTGCGCCGAAAAGGGCTCAAGTTCGTGAACCAACTCGTCACACTCCGGGAGTTTGAGCTCATGGTACGTGATCAGATCTTCATCGTGCATATGCAGCGCATTCTGGTCCATGTTCATCTCGATAACGTCTTTCATCGGTCGATCCAACGTCGAAAAGTTCCGTATCGATGCCGAATTGATAGATACTCGGCCAGCAATTAATGGAACAGGTGCCTCTAGGAGCTCATTGAGTCGAGGTGGCAGCACTGTGATCACTGGGCCGGCCCATTGCAACGGGTGAAGTAGTGTGATAAGTGCGAGAACACATGAACTGACGATGTTGACATGGTCCGACACCACTAAAACTTTACGCTCGCTACACAAACACCCGAGCAGAAAGAGCACTTGGTCCACTGATAGGAGACCGAAGAGCGTCGGGGCTGCATATTCCAGTAGTAAATGCCTTCGCTCCACGGCCAAACTTGCGCTATGAGGACGGTGGAAGGCCAAGTGTGTGACTTGCGGCGAGAGAACCATGCGGCTCCACCCTCCCATGGCCGGAATTTCCATCGCCTTTAAGCGCTCCATGACGCCCTGGAAGACTTCCACAAAGTCCAGCATTCCCAATGGTTTCTCAAGCATCGTAGCCAGGTTATCAGATCCCGAGCCCGTTGTGCTCTGCCTCATCCTCAAAGCTTCCCTTCGCTTGTTATTCCAAAGCACTGCAATTCCATACAAAACTTTGAAAAACAGGCCGAAGAAAGGATAGGGACTTAGCAAGCACAAACAGCACTGAGTTGGTCCGCTCGAAAATACTGGGGGCTCCTCAAGTTTCGACGCTGTAGGATCCAAGTCGTCATTGTCTTCTTTGTCTGGAAATAAGGGGCAGCGCACACATATGGCATACGTGACTTCGGTTGGATTGGTAGCGCTAGCAATTGTCAGCACAAATGTCGAGTCGGGGCTTCGATACGTCCGATGCCGCTCTTGTAGCGAATGCCGGAGCTGGGTAATCGAAAAATCCTTTGTGAGCGGAGGTTCTTCCCCGTACGGAAAGCAAATCTCCAGTAAACCTTCAAGCTCCTGGACTTCACCAGCGTTGGGTGGATGCACGCACAAGAGCTTAGACGCTGGGGAAACTTCAACTGGTGGTGGCGTACTAGCTTTGGCCGGAGGAGGGGGAGGAAGTGGAGGGGTTGATGGTGCGCTTAACGAAGGAGACCCACCTCTCAAACCATTGGGCACGAGGTTTGAAAAAAATCCTGTGGCTGCTCGTCTTAGTGGTGACGGCACCCTCTCTTCGTGAACATTGTCCAGAACTGACTGTGACGATCGTTTTAACGGCCACATGCCACCGCCATTAGGAGATATTGCTTTCCATTTGCCAACCGGAGCACTTCGTGGACGACTGGAACTCTCGTGGGTAACCAAGTTGTCCTGGTGCTCAGTTTGCCCTGCATACTCCTGAGGATTCCGTGTTCGCTGAATATCCAAAGGCTTGAATCGATCCGAGAATGATAAGCGCGGCTTTGGTTTCGGTTTGGTGGGCGCTGGGCCAGCGAGCACAACGGCATACTTGAACAACGCGCCGAGCGACGAGTCATCAATATCTGTGAAGATCTGCCGAGGAGAGTCGTGGTCTACCTGATTGCTATCGTCGACCGCAGGCTCTTCCATCGTCACAGACTGCTCACTAATTGCAGTCGGTAACAGTGTATTTGCTACGTTTGACTGAAATGGTACCGCTTGCGCCGCGGAGGGACTGTCATCAGTCTGCACATCATCTGGGTCATACTCGGAACAGTTCCTTTCTGGAGTACGTTCATCTTTGTCGTGGTGAATATCCTCAGATGCCAACGATAGTGCAGTTGAAGGTTCTTCCTGGGTTGGCGTATAGCCCGCTTCAGCGATGATGCGTCTAAGCTTGGCGACTTCTTCCTCAAGCCGTTCGCAGTTACAGCACTCGCCATCCTATACCAGATGAAGAGGTTTAAGTGTTTGTTAGTAAGTTCCAACCATATTCGCGTAGGATAGAATGCAATGGGCGCACATTCGGTTTTTCGTCGCAGTACTGATGTCTTTTGTCGTGCAGCAACCGAGTCGCCAATTCTTGCGAGCGTAACTTTTCTTCCTCGAGTTGACGTTTTGTTTCCTGTATTTAACGGACCATCAGTACAAAAGCGTGGAGAAAAGTACCTCAACTGGTAGTTGGCATACCCGAAGACGTCGGCCCAGCTCCTTGTTGACCTTTACAAGCAATGACTGGTAAGTGCAAAACAGGCCTCTACAGTGTGAGTGCAGACCCGATCGCTTACCTTGGTTTCCCTCTGAAATCTTCGTTTCCAGTCCTCTGCTGGGCTTGTTGGGGTTCGAGTCACTTCCTCCATGCTGACACAAGACAGTCGAAGCTTGGGGAGCACGCGCACGACTGAGTGACCTATTTCGTCTTCAACCGCGACCACCTCTTCACTCATTCAATCCGTTTCAACACTGCTTCGGCAAAACAAAACGGTTTTTAAGCAAGCAATAAGACTGAACTCGGCACAACGAAGGAGCCAAAACTGTCTTGGGCACCACACTGCAGCAGGTGGGAGTCTACCGCAAAGCTCAAGTATAATCTCCAGTGTTTCCCTAATGCGTTTCCTGATCCATTGGTCTCAGTAGCTGAAGCGCTATTAGGTAATCTAGCTCATCAAGCTCCTGCAATCTATCTGAGCTCGACGCCAAGGTCCTTCACCATCGTAGCACGGACGACCTCCTACACATCAGCAGCATTTCCATGTTAGTGCCTTGAATGCCTTACAGGTTTGAACGTGGATATCATTTACCTGGATGTCGTCAACCTCACTGTTTGTGAGATTGCGGTCCATGTGGCGATACGTGATCCGGTAGCACTTGCTCTCACGCTGGGTTTTTGGGTGCATGAACTCATCCACGACAGCAACCTGTGGCAAAAACAAAATCGCGTTAGAACTGAGAATTTTTGGCTTCTTTATATGTGAAAACTGGTACCTGTTCCACCATGTCGCCAGCGATGTCGCGCACAACTTCGCACAAGTTATTCTCGTGGAAGGTATCGTCATGCCAGAAGCTCACATCCTTGAAGCAAGCCGGGTATTTGCTGTAAGGCTTGAACTTAGTGATCTGGCCGTCCTTGAACTGCGAGATGAAGCGCGTGTCTTGGGACCAGAATAGACGGATGTCGGGGATGTCGAACAGCACCATGGCTAGGCGCTCAAGGCCGAGTCCGAACGCCCAGCCAACGTTCTCTCCAAGCCCAGCGTTTCGCACGATCTCTTGCTGCAGCACACCACAGCCCAGCACCTCCAGCCAGTCGCCGTTGAAGAAAATCTCCAGCTCAAGCGACGGCTCGGTGAAGGGGAAGTACGCCTCCACCCAGCGCATCTCCACGTCGCCGAAGAGCTCCTTCGCCATGCCTTCCAGAGTCTTCTTCAGCTCTTCCTTGACATGCGCCACCTTCTCCTCCCGGGGCGTCGCCGCGCCAAGCTCGGAGAAAATGCGCACGCCCTCCATCTGGTGGAACACCGGGTAGTGGCTAGCGTCGATCTCGTCACGACGGTACACGTCGCCCGAAACCAAGAACGACGTGAAGCCCTTCTTCATGGTCGCCACCTCGTGCGCGCTAGTGTGCGCACGCAGCACGCGGTTTTCATCCACGTAGTACGTGTCGGTGACCTTGCGGCTGACGTGGTCCTTGGGCACGAGCATCGAGTCGAAGCAGTCGTACGTCGTCACCACAGGGTCCAGGTCATCAAACACCGTGAACTTGGGGGCGCTGCACCACACACACACACACACACACACACATACACGCAAACTCATTAGTCCATATCAGCAAAAATAATCTCGCAACCTGCCACCCAAAGGATTGAGAGCCCAACCCACCCGTGGTTCTGGTGCAGGTCGTCGAAGTAGCCCTCGATCTTGGTCTTGATGATGTGCAACGGGTGGTTCGGCTGGCGGTGCAGTTTCACGCCGATCTTGGCTGCGATGGAGTCGCCCACGTTGCAGAACGGGTCGCGGTTCTTCATCCACTCGAGCTCTGGCAGCAGCAGCAGCATTGGCGACAGGTCATTCAGCCTGTCAGGTGTGTCAACGGCAACCCCATGCAATCATCTTCACGAACCGGAGCCGCTAGTTGCCAGTGCGCGGGCTGCGCACTTGTTGACGCCCTGTAGTGCGCTAGGGCGTCTCGTCATGGCGGCGCATCGCGCGCCGAAGCCCTGGACCGTTCGGCGCATCATTATCCTCTCGATCTGCGGCGGTGGACGCGCGATAAACGTGGTGTGTCGTACACATGATACCTCTGCAAACACATGTGTATATTATGCTCTAGATCAGTTTCTGAAGTTGAAGGTGCATAGAACGGCCGTCATGTTGTCCATCTGGTCGCCGAAGTAGCTGTTCGCCCGCTGCAGGTTGGCGTCCAGCAGCGACGCGACCACGGCGTCCACGGGATCGAACTCATCGGGTACTGCGCTTTGCTGCTGCAGAGTCTTGTTGCGAAGTGCAGAGCAGAGGAAAGAGTGAAGGTCGCGGAACGCCCAGTTGTCCCAGACGCCGTCGGACGCCACCAGCAGCAGGAACGTCGGCTCCTCGCTGCTGCCGCTCGAGGTGTAGCTCGTTCTACCTTCTACTCCTTCGTCGCTGTATGCGTTGCTGCTGTGGTGTTCGTCTTGATTGTCCAGTGAGTGAGTTGCTGCCAGCCCGAGTTGCCGCCGGGTTATGACGCGCTCGAGCGACAGCTCCGTCACGGTCGGGTTGCAGCTGACGCCGTAGCTGTGCATGTGGAAGTCCCCGAGCGAACGAGTGAACGCCAGTGCATCCGGGAAGAGCGACGTGAATGGTGTTGCAACCACAGTCGCCCATTCATCACGGACGTTCTTGTAGTAGTCGCCTCTCGGGTTACGGTGCAGCTCGCCGTTGCTGCTCATGGTGAAGACGGGGGGGCGTCGGCTTTTCGGTTCCATGCTGTCGTACACAAACCGCAGCGCTGGCAATGCAGCATCTAGCGGGCTACACCGTGCAGACCGAGCGCGGAAGAACTCAGTGGCGCTTTCGGGGCTGTGGTTCCCTGACAGGAGCAACAGATCGGACCTTGGCGTTTGGTTGTTGCCTTCACTAGAGTCATCACTCAGCTGCATGTTCTGCCAGTGCACATCTGCGCCATCGTTTCCGTGAACTTTCACATCGCCCGCTTGCATACCAGGCCACGTCGAGATCAAGAGCGCCGCCGAGTCACCCACGTTGGACGAGTAGATCTTCTGGCCGCCGTTAAACACCACCACGATGGTCGCCGTGGTGCCTCCACGGACGCTTGCGACCGTCCCCGTGTGCCAATTGTGGCGCACCAAGAACCCATCGGGCTGGTGCTCCTCCACCAAGTGGCCCGCTCGCTCATAGAGGTCGCGCAGCATGTACTTGAGCACTTGGTGGCACGAAGCGAACAACTCATGGAAAAACTCCGCGGGGTCTCGCTGTAGCCGCGCGTAGTCTTCGTGCGAGTAGCCCTGGAACTGCGCCTCGAAGTACCGTTTGGCTGCTTGGGCCACGTCTCGCCCAGTGTCTCGGCCGTGGCCGTCGAAGAGACCCACCACCAAGGCGGCGTTCTTGGGGTCGTAGAATGTGAAGAACGCGTCCTGGTTCTCGCGGTTGGCGGCGGCGCCGATGTTGCTGATCCCGCTCACAGCCACGCTCGCGCCCAGCCCGGAGTCCCCCCTCTGCGACCGGAAACACACGGGATGCGTCGCGCGCGAGCTGGTGGACATGGCGCTTGGCTTGGTCCAACGTGTTGTATATCGGCGATTGAAAAGTGAAGGCTGCGGGCGGAGGCGGATACACTGGGAGGTTTCCACCTAGGGAACTCCAGCAACTTCTCTCTCCAAGTCACCGGCTCTTGGGCCTTTCACGGTTCAAAACGGCAGGACTCCGCGCTGAAGGCAGCACCGCTTCGGTTTCAGGCCTAGAACAGCATCTCGATGGCGATGGTTTTGGCGCCGTTGAGGTCTCGATCCATGCAGAAGGCGCACCTGCTCTTGTGCTTGAGCAGCTCAGAGAAGCTGAAGTGGCGGCAGCAGAGCATGCTGCTCGCCGTGGAGCTGCAGATCCGGCGCTTCCTGCCGCGGCGGACCTCGACCTGGCTGAGTGACTCCGGAGTGTCGTCCGCGGCCACTTTCTCCTCGTACCTGCCCACCATCAGCGACGTCTGGATCCAGACGACGGCAACTAAAACGTCTTGAACTTCACTGCGTTGGTGATCTTGAGGTTGGTTGAGCTGATCTCCCTCCGCAGTCGAGCGCGCAGGCGGTGCTCGCTCGACTTGGGCACCTTGACGTCCGCCGCCTTGTTCTCTTTGGCGTTGGCCACTTTCTCCTTCGTGTGCAGCTTGACGGGGTGGCGCGCCTTGGCCGCAGCCTTGGCGTCGTTGACAGGCAAGACTTGTTCGCGTCGATGGCGTCGTATCGGCGCTTCAGGTAGCCATTGTCCGCCACGCTGAGAGTGAGTCCCTGGGTGTCCATGACCGTGGAGAACTTCCGGACGCCGGGGTCCGCTCTGCTTGAACTCCTTGTGCGAGAGGAAGATGAACCCGCCCTGCCCTGTTGGCCGAAAACACGACGAAAGCAATTTTGGGGGGCAAAAACACATTTATACTAAAGTCCATGCAGCATCTATTCTGCTCTACGCGGAGGCGTTGATCTTGCTCTTGATGTAGTGCAGCAGCACGGAGGCGGGGCGCTGCTCGAAGCCCTGCAGCGTCTCGTGGCTCGAGAGCACCTGGTCGCCGTTGAGGCGGTTCAGCAGGGTCACGCAGACCACGGCGACAGGGATGTGCAGCTTGTGGCAGAAGCCGGCCATGCAGCGAGCCTCCATCTCGATGTTGCGCACGCCCG
>JAIKVD010000824.1:0-14721 GCA_024679075.1 Phytophthora uliginosa
GCTGACCACGAGAGGATGCGCTGGTCTTCGTTCTGTAGCATGTCGTAGACGGCGCGTACGAAGCGGGGAACGCTGGTGGAGGCAGGGTCGCCGGCGGTAGGATTCATGTTAGGTTGTGTACTTGGCTACTTGTGTCTCTGTGGTTGATGACTCGGTGCGTTGGTGTTGATCGATGTTGCAATGTCGCCGATCTGCTTTTGGTGGTTGTGTTTGCGGTCGCGAAGGTTGGTCCTCCGCGGTGGTGGTGTGGTTTGTGGGTCGATCCCGATTGAGTTGTGACGAAGGTGTCAAGTGGGCTCGACGGAGGGAGCAAGCGGCGTGCCTGCGGTACGAGTGCGTCTTCCGCCGCGATAGACACATGACGAAGAGCGCGAGACCAAGGTGCTTCGTCACATTTGGTAAGACCGGTCGAGCGGTACACGTGGGTTGACGACACTTGGCGCTAGGATCTAAGAACACTCGAGTAGGCTTCAGAGCGGTACACGTGGGTTGACGACACTTGGCGCTAGGATCTAAGAACACTCGAGTAGGCTTCTGGCAGAAGTTCTGCTGCTACTGGCGTTGGAGCTGCTGTTGCGGCTTCTGGTCGACTGGCACTGCTGGCGGGGAACTCACCAAGAACACACACTTGGCGCTAGGATCTAAGAACACTCGAGTAGGCTTCTGGCAGAAGTTCTGCTGCTACTGGCGTTGGAGCTGCTGTTACGGCTTCTGGTCGACTGGCACTGCTGGCGGGGAACTTGCCAAAAACACAAGTGGCGAGAGCTTCCAGGCTATACACGTGCCTGCGATTTGAATATCACATTGTTTTTGTTGTTGTGTTGGTTTTCGATGTATCCAAGTGGGAGTTGAATGTGGAGCAGCACTGCATAAGTGCTTGGTGCACGGTGCCACTGGTCGCGGACCCTTCCTCACCGCGACTCGCGGTGAGGAAGGATCGCCTAATGCGTTACTAGACGGGTGCTGCACCTTTGAATGGCAGCATTTTGTGGAAAGTCTGGCGCAGTTGATTAGATAGGATATCTAATGCAAATGGGTGTTCTCGAACATGGAAATGTAGCCATTTTAAAAAGCGTCGAAGTAGGTTTTCCATACGATCAACAAGAAGTCACTTCAACGTGAAAAAGAAAGCGTGCAGCACGACGACAGCATACTAGCCAAATGCAGCAGCTGTGTATTCCACTAGACGCTGTGCGTACTTGGCAAGGGCGCTGCAGCTGCGTTTTCTGCGCATTTCATGCTAACGCGACTGCAGCTTGTCCATCCACCCAATGTTTGTAGTGAAAACTATCTCCTGTGTACGACCCGTCACAAATATAGTCTTCTCTAGTCCTCGTCACGAAGAGACTAAGGATATCAAAGAAACTTCTTCGCCCTCACAACTGAATTTGCTGAGAAGCAATTGATACCGACACGGTGCGATGCGGTCCAACGAGAAGATCGTCGACGAGGTTCCTCGGTTCGTGAGAACGCTCTACGATATCTTGCACGACGAAGATTCATTCATCCTGTCATGGTCGGTCGATGGGTCTCACTTCCAGGTGTTCGACGTGCCAAGACTCGAGCGTGAGATCCTGCCCAAGTACTTCAAGCATTGCAAGTTTGCCAGCTTTCAGCGGCAACTGAACAACTTTGGATTCCGCAAGTGGACGAAGACGCGTGCCAGCGTGTGCACCTTCAGTCACGACTTCCTTCACAAATGCGATCCTTCGCAGCTAGCCCCGTTAGTAGCTGAAATGGAGGCGCAGAAGGCAGCAATGTGCGCAGCAACTCCTCACATCGGGACAAAGCGTTTTCGCGACGAGAGCAGCACCGACGAACACGTCCTTCGTATAGACGTCAAAAGACTGCACATCGATACAAAACAAGACGACGAGCGTGAGCCGGAACAAGAGATGGCATCATTCAGCCCAGAAAACTTTGTCAACGAGTCGTGGCCACTGGCTGGGTTTGATGCAGCGGACTTGTCCGCGCTGGATTGGTCGCTAGTGACCGATTCGGGTCGAGAAGATGAGCTCAATACACTCCTCGACCCAATTCTAATCCAAGTGGAGCCAACCGTGCAGGCAGAATTTGGCAGCAATCTCGCCTATATCAACGATGAGGTTGCTTTCGAGACTTTGCCACCGCTTGACACTGAGTATCTTGGAGAATCTTGGACCGACATTTTCGACGAGGTGACGTTGTGAGTAGGGAGAAAACTCAACAATTCTCTGTGACCGGTTGTGGATTGTATAGTAAGGTACAATGTAGTTTTTCGTGTCCAGTTGCCACCAATACAACTTGGCAAACACGATTGGGTAGTTGTTGCAGTCCTTCTTGCATCAGGGGTCTATCGCAACTCTCACCGAGCTGTTAGTACAATGTACCGATCAAGAGATTTGTGCGGACGGAGTACTCTACTGTACTATACGATAGACCAGATTCCGCTCATCTTAGCGGGATCGGTTTGTTTTCAGCCTCAGGGTACTAGGCTCATCATCGTCAATATCGGACGGATTTCAGATGATCGCGCAGAAGAACAAAATGAGAGCGCAAGAAGAATGAGGCGTTGAGAGTGTTTGAGGAGAGTGTATCTTCAGTGGATAGAATGGGTTTCTCTACGCGTCGAGTTTAGGTGGCCACCTCCCGTCTTTGGTTGTACCCACTGAACATATATCATATCACACGAGAGGCCGTCTTGTCAGAATCGCATTAAAGCAACCTTATGCTGAGACATTTCAACAGCTTAGGGCGACTTTAACTTCCTATTCCGACTTTAACAATTCGTACTGCTATCAATACCGGTACTACTGGTAACTTAGTAGAAGTCACCCGGTAAAAGTAACAATCGTCAGGCGAAGTAGAAAGTTAAAGTCGCTACGACAGCTCAAGTCGCCAAGAAGTTAAAGTCGCCATAGTTACAGTACTATTAAAGTCGCCGTAGAGTTAAAGTCGCCGAAGCGGGTCGCGTAGAGTTTCTATAGTATTATCAAAGTCGCCATGGAGTTAAAGTCGCCAAGTCGCGATACTTATTAGAGTTGTTTCTATTTAAAGTCGCCAGGGAGTTAAGGTCGCTCTAGTTACTGTACGGTATTATTAAAGTCGCCAAATTCACCAGGAAGTTAAAGTTGCCGGGCTTAAAGAAGCAACGAGGTGAAGTCACTTCGGCGATCTGACAATTAAAGTCACCACATGTATCTTATTAATAGCACTATGAAGTTAAAGTCGCTGTGGATCCTAGCTTCACAGCATTAATCAACACAGCTCGAGTCGATTTCTTAATGCGTTGTGCGTAAAGTGCTCAGTTCTGTACTAACGACGCTACTAAGCCAACAACCAAGCGCCCCAAACACAACAGTAACATGGTACATTCACTTTTATGAAAAACTCCAACTACATGGTAAAAACAGGATCACCTGACTTGGCTGGACGTCCCTGCGCCTCGCTTCGCTTCCCTCGGGATAAGATAGCATGTTCTGGCGAGTGTTGTGCTCGGCATCCCCGCGCTCTCGCCAGTCTGGCACACGATCTTGACGTGCTCGCCCCCCGCGCAGGATTACAGCTGCGCAATCGCTCGCCTCCGTTGGTCCTGGGCGCTCGCATCTCCGTGGCACTCGAATCCGGTCATCTGGCAGCCTGTTCACGCACACACAAGTAAAGCATATCCCAACCCAGCACCTCACGTAGCGTACCTGATCCTTCGCGTCTTTTTCGTAAATGAGGAGTGGTTGGTGAAGATTGTACCGGTAGAGAATACCGGTATCTAATGTGCATAAAATATTCCCAAAACTGTCTCAGCATGTCTCAGTTTAAAGTCGCTTTAACTACTTCGTCTTTTCGTACACAGGTGACACACAGTTGTGGCGTTGCCACGATTTCTAGTCAAGCAGAAATGTATCTGCGAAAATCCTTTGTTCCGTTCAGGGAACAAAGTTTTTCTTAGCAACTCTGGCTGGTCTTCAACTTTATGATAGTCACCAATTCAATAGTGCGGGCAGAAAACGATGCGTTGGTTTCCATATCATGCATGGTTTTGTCGGTCCGACTAGAGCATGAGAATATGCAGCAAAGTCATATCTACGAACAAAACTGTATAGATCGTTGTTTCAGCACTCGATAGTTGATTCTTATGATACTTCGATTCCTGCACACTACTTACGCGACAAAATTACAACTAACACGAAGATTTCCTTACTGGTAGCCGTTGGTCAGTCGACCACTTTTTTTCCTGCCCTTCGTCGCGAGGCAGGACGCATTTTAGCACTTCCAGCGTGCTGTATGCGTTTGCTTGATCCCACTGCTGTGGGTTGTGCCAGAACGCTGCGTCGCGTTTAATTAAACCCATTACTGTGGATTGTGCCAGAATGCCAGGCTGTGGTTCGGGTGGCGCTTGAAGAACTGAATCGGCTCAACCTTGTCGTCAACGTTGCGGTGGACATACATGGCGAGGCAGCCTGGATGGCTTTCGCGTCGTGATGGCATGAAGCCCACGGTTCTTTTGCGATCGTACACACTCTGCAAGTAGAACTTGGACGTTGAGGTCACAGGTGTGCGGTCGGGCACACCAGTGATAACGAACTTGGCTCGTACGTCGATCTTGTTGCTGAACGTGAGCTTCTTGGAGATCTTTTGCATGCGGAGCACAGTGCCGTCGGTGCGAGCCAGCGAAATGCAGTCACCACCTCGAAGAAGTCCATCCGTGGTATGTCCGATGATGCGGAGTGTGTCGGCGTCTTCCAACTGATCGTAAGGCTGAATAGCGTAGCAACGAACACGGCGCGAGAAAGGGTTCTTGTGGCCAACACCCCGTCTCTTTGAGTGTCCTTGCACTTGGGTGATCTGGCCGGTGGTCGTTTTGAATGCCAGGTGAAGCTCCTGTCCGTGATACATGGGCACCGAAGACGGCTCGTTGTTGAGCTGACGAGATCCCGGCGCAATGGCACCCTCGCCAGCATGGGTGGCTTGAGGTGCTGTAGCCTTGCGACGAATGACCTGGCTCATCATACGAGGCGGCGAGCTGAGACCGCGAATGTTACGGGCCGAGCCTCCAACCTTCCTCGGCACCTCCGTGGTGCGAGAGCGCGGGATGCGTCGAATAAGCGAAGCCTCAAAGTTCGCCAGAGCTTGGGAGCGGGTCTGACGAATGCTGTCGATGTCCACTGAGCGATTCGTGGGGTCCTCGCCGTAGTCGTCCGTGGTGGCGCTGCTGGCGTCGTCGTCTTCAATCTCGCTTTCGCTTTCGAACTCATCATCGCTTTGATTAATCGCCAGCGGCGACATGCCGCGTTGTTGGTTCTGGTTAAACATGAGCACGTCGCGCAAGTGCGACGGGATCGGAGGGGTCTCGTACTCAGTTGGCAGCATGTCAAGCGTGAGTCCTGCTGGGATCGGCGGTGTGCCAGCCAAGAGACTGTTAATGTCCTCGAAAGTCGGCCTTAAACTATCAAACGTTGGTCTCGAGACGCGTGTGTCCTCAAACGTCGGCCTCATACCCCCAGTGTCCTCAAAGGTAGGTCGTACACTGGCATAGTCATCTAACGTGGGTCTCAGACCGCCAGTGTCTTCAAACGTCGGCCTGGGGACGTCATCGGTGCCATCCGTATCCACATCAAGGAACGAATTAGACAGGTCCATCATTGGCGGTGGGGTCATGAGCGGTGGTGGGGTATCTATTAGATTCGGCGACGACGACACACTGGTCGTGGAAGATTCGGTTGCATAGTTGGCCGAGTCGTTCGAATGCTCAGTCCAGCGCATTGTCATGCGCGACAACGGGTTTAGGATGTTTGAGAGCCGCACCGACCCCGACAGCGACGACGTGGTGTGGGCACGGCGGCGAGAGATCGGCTCCTCCTCGCTCAGTACGGCGATGTCCGCCGCGTCATCTTCCTGAAGCTCCTCGACGTTGTCGTAGACAGCGGCAGCATGTGCCTTGTAGGGCGGCACTGGCGGCGGCGCGCGTTTAAATGGCCGGTTGCGGATGGTTGGGAGCCCTTCGTCGCCGACAGTCTGGCGACGCATTCGAGGCGGCGAAGCCGCCGGGTGCACTGTCACTTTGCAGTATTTGGGGTCCCCGCCCATGGTCATTGGCAATGGTCCCGTCGTACTTGGTTTGCACTCTTCGCGGATCCAGGCAGGCAGAGTCCTGAGTAGCACGGGTCAAGTTGGAATGTAACTGCGGCCGAGCAAGCGGTGACAGGCGCACCTTGGAGAGAGAGAGAGGAACACCCGAACGACAGGCGTCTCGGGGTGGAAAGCGCGGCTAGCGTAGGGTGTCATGACCTGCCAGCTGGCATCTGGATCCCCGTCCGCTGCCTTTACCTCGACGAGCGAGAGATAGACGGACTTACACCAAGATGTTGTGTGGACAGACTTGACAATGTGCTGGAGAGATGGTCGTAATAGTCTCAGCGATGGTATAGAATGTCCTATATATTTGAAAACATATTGCGGCCGTCATTCCAACACAGAGATCTTGATACTGAGCCACAAGATGGATCAAGCTGTTGCAGCAGAAATCGATACACAAGCTGCCACCCCCATTGGTCTCAGGATAGTCACGCTGTGTGGTGCTCTTATCCCGGCATCTTGTCCGCGGAACGTTTCCAAGTATACATGCTCGGCTTTCCAAACCCGCCGGCATCGAGACTCTCGAGTCGAGAGTCTACTAACTGTTAGCAGGCTGGTAAAGGCCCGTGCGGCTATCGCTCGTTGAAGCGCAAATGTCGGTATTGTTCCATTCCTTCGATGCCGTCTCTCTCTTTGACGCTGGTAAAGATGGCAGATTCAGCCATGCGGCGATGCCACTATGTGGGCCGAGAAGAAAGAGAGCGGTGTCAAGCCGGATCGCAGTGATTGGAGCGATCCACGCCTAACCATCAATAGAATGTAGCAGCCGCGCTTCTGAGAGTTGAGCTCTCTCTTCTGCCCATTCGCGAGGTTGGCAATCATGTTCAGGACTGACCCATGCTGCGCCGTCTGGTCTCAGCAGCAGCGCACGCAGCTTCCTACACCTCTTCGTGAGTTACACGTAGTCGCGGGTAAAGACTGTCGTCTCGACGACAGCCTCAAGTCCTTGCACTGGATGCCTTCGGGGTATTTTACGCGAAAAAATTATCCCGGGTGCTACATGTAGTGACTTGCCGACGTAGCAAGTCCGTCCCCTTTCTACAAGCTCACCCGGACTGCTGTTCACGGAGCGTAGTCATAAGCTCACATGAAGAATCGCATCCTCAATGAATTCGTGCTTGAGACGGGTTTGCCGGTCTTCTTCGAGTTGAGAAGAAGACTTGAGTTCCTTGTAGGTGCTTGGTTTGTTCAAAAGCACCAAGGAGCGAAGTAGAACGCTGTATTATAGCTGTACTCGTTGTCCTTCGGGGCATCACCACGTTTCGCACTGCTTTGGTGTTTATCGCAGTAGTATTGTGGTAAACAAGGATTGATACATACAGTATAAGAACCTATCGAGGAATATTACCGCGGCGATACAGCGATATTCTGCTTTCTGAGTTGTAAACGCCGCACAAACGAAATTGCAGACAATAACGAATGACTCGAGTGTGCACCAGCAGCAGTAACAGCAACGGTATCAAGCTACAACGCGATTATCGGAGGTGGATCCGGTGATATCAGTCTGGCCCGAACTCTGGCTAAGAACCTCACCAAGAAAGACGACACAGAAGTCATCATCCTCGAGAAGAACGCCTTCTTCTACCACGTTGTTGGGGCCCCGCGTACCTACGCGGACGACGCCAGCTACACCAACAAATGGGTAGCATCGGCGCTACGGTACCAAAGTAGTTAGCGACGCCATGCACTCGATTGGTAGCGATTTCTATTTTCAGATGAACAGGCCCTATCCCGGATAACTTCTGCTTGGCGCGTGGTTGCAAGTCGACTTTATTAAGTGTGCCATTGAAATCGCGAGCTATGATAGCATTTCCGTCTCCATAATCTTGGTATTAATAAGCAGCAGCTTCTCTTGGAGTTGCAGCCTAGCCAACTTGTTCACCGATCACCGCCAGTCATTCAGCTCTTGTCATCTCGCCTGGAATTACACTGCAAGTGTGTTAGGAAGTTCCGGAATTACACTACCGAAATCGAAAAAAGTATATAAAAATGCATTCACTTATGCAGTGGTCTTTTTCCTTGGATATTTTTGTTGCATAGTGAAGATCGTCCCCCTAAATCTGTATCTAGACAATGAGAGCACTAACCGCACACCCACATTTACTTCGGGGGCGTGGCACCGAGGCTGCCCCAGGTGCGGCCAGCCATGAAGTCCTTCGCCTTGATCCTCCAAGTGAACCAGTCGCCGACAACGACGCCACCCCAGATAGGAAGCTGCGAGACGCCTCCGCTACCCACCGGAAGAATCACCGCCTCCGTCGTGACCTTCGGGTAGGGCTTGTTGAAACCGTCTTGCTTCTTCTGCACGACGGCTGCGAGCTGCGCTGCGAGGAACTTGCCCTGGTCAGCGGCCCAGAACGCCATCTTCGGCGTGTTGTGGTTGCTGCTGTCGCCCAGCGCGAAAATGTTCGAGTACTTTTCGTTGTCCAGCTGCAGAAGCTCGTTCACCTTGATCGATCCCTGTTCCGTGACGAGTGACGGATCCATGTCCTGGATGAGATCGGAGACTGGGCAGAAGCCGCCGCACAGCAACTGGATGTCAGACTCGATCTCTGTGCCCTTGTCAGTGCGAAGCGTGCGCTTCTCGAACGAGTTGCCCGGCAGACGCTCTGTGAGGCGTTCGCCCAGGATAAATTCACTTTCATGGCGTCCAGAGCAGCGTGTAGCTTCGAGTAGAAGTTGTCCGACAGCTTGTTCCTCGAAATGAGCTCGCTGTGGGCCTCGAGAATCGTCACATTCTTGTCCGGGTACTTGGCCTTGATCTGCCCTGCCATTTCGCAGCCAACAGCTCCGCCGCCAACGATCAGAATCTTCCCCGCCTTCTCGATTTCTGAGCGAACTTCCTGCAGTTTAGACTCGGTGGTTGCACGCGTGTAGTCCTTCGGGTCCTGCTTAATCGGAACCGTGTACGTGCTTCCGGTGGCCAACACCAGGTAGTCGAAGTGCAGCTTCTCAGCCTTTCCGCTCTTCTTGTCATCGGCACCGATCGGGTGAAACGAGATCTCCTTCTTGTCAGGCGAGATGCCCGTGGCCACCGCGTGCTCGATGCGGACAAAGCCCGAGGACTTCTTCGGGATGGCATTGTCGTACGGGACGAACATGTTCTTGGCGTAGTCGGCATCAACACAGGCACGAGAGCTGCGCCCAGAGTGTGGTAGAAGTGGCCGCTCTTTTCGAGCACGACGACTTCCGTGTTGTCCGCGTCGGTCAAAGTCTTGGCCAGGTTCTGGGCGCAGTTGATGCCTGCTTGGCCACCGCCGACGATCACAATGCGCATCATAGTGGACTTGACGAGGTGGCTGGAGGCTCGGCTGGTGATGATCGTCCGGGTCGTAGTTCTTGAGAGGAAGTGATTCATGCGCGATGAAATGAATAATGTTTGCTTCAGTCCTCACGTTCGGGTAGTCCAGGCATTCTTGCAAAGACAAGTACGCGTTGTCGGAGAAATCATCGCCTCCAAGCTGCAGTTTACTCCCATGTACCTCTGCAACGCGTTGGATCGGCGTAAACTCTCACTTTTGGTACTTGTTGACGCGCTTGAATTGAAAAGGGAGCTGTGCATCTGTTTGCAATGTGTCTGCTATAGCTCACATGTTGCATTAGCACATTTGATGCCATTTTTCCCCGTTTACCTGCTACTTCTAGTTTGGGACGGTTGCACCGATACTAGCCCATATACGTCCGGCGAAATAGTCCCTCGACTTGAGCAGCCACGTGAACCAGCCGCCGAGCACGACACCTCCCCACACGGGCAACTGTGATACGCCTCCACACGGACCCAGAGGCAAGATCATCGCGGCGACTGCCGGTGTCTCGTATGACTTGGTAAATCCTTCCTGTTTCTTGCGGATCACGGCTGCCAGCTCCACAGCCAGGTATTTCCCCTGCTCGGCAGCGATAAAAAGCATCTTCGGTGCTGGGTGGTTGCACACGTCGCCCAGCGCGAACATGTGAGTGTACTTGTCGCCCTCCAGCTGCAACTGGCCGTTCACCTTCACCGCTCCACGCTCCGTCACCAACGCCGCATCCATCTCCTGCACCAACGTCGCAACGGGGCTAAACCCACCACACAGGAGCTGGATGTCCGATTCGATCTCCGTGCCCTTGTCGGTGCGCAGCGTGCGCTTCTCGAAGCTATTGCCACTCAGACGCTCCGTCAGACGCTCCCCTAAGACCACCTTCACGCCCAGCTTGTCCAGCGACGCGTTCAGGTAGACGTAGAACTTGTCGCGCAGGTTGTTGCCAGCGATCAGCTTGTCATTGGTGTCGACGATCGTCACGGACTTGGTCGGGTACTTGGCCTTGATCTCCGCCGCGACCTCGCAGCCGACGGCGCCACCGCCCACAACCAGGACGTTCTCCGCCCTCTCGATGTGGCCGCGCACCTCCTGCAGCTTCACCTCCGTGGCCGAGCGAGTGTAGTCTCGACTGTCTTGTTTGATCGGCACCGCGTACGAGCTCCCCGTGGCCAGCACCAGGTAGTCGAACTGCAGCGTCTCCGTCGTCTCGCTCTGCCGGTCGTCGCTGTCGATCGCGTGGTACGACACCTCGTTCGTCTCGGCCGAGATGTGCGTGGCCACGCCGCGTACGATGCGCACGAACTTGACGGCGTGCTTGGGGATGGCGTTGTCGTAAGGGATGAACATCTTGGCGGTGTAGTCGGCGTCCACGTAGGCACGGGGCGCGCCCACGACGTGGTAGAAGAAGGCGTTCTTCTCAAGGACAATGACCTCGGTGTCGTCGGCCTCACTGAGGTTCTTGGCCAGCGCCTGCGCCGTGTTGATTCCGGCCGGTCCGCCTCCGATGATCACGACGCGCGTCATGGTCTGGTTCTTGCTGTCTTGAGGGTGTTGTGGTCTGCGAGAATTCGCTTGTGAGAGCGGCGAAGGGCTAGCAAGTTATTCTTGGCCCAAGAATCTTGGGGAGATAATCGTCACTGGCCAGAAATGTGATGGCCGCCGACACACCAACATTCCCAGCGGATCTAGAGATGGGCTGATCACTACATGTACATGTACTGTACTACATGTATTATACATGTCCATATTAGAAACAAAGAGCACGAAGCACCGGGGGCTTGCACTTCCATGCCCAACCATGAACAGTGCGTGAATGAACTCTACAGACCACTCAATAGGGGGTTTCAAAGTAGCGAACTATTAGAAAAATGATTTTCAATCAATCATGCAGTCGTGGGAGTTTATTTATAATGTGCGCTTCATTTGGTTAGGGACCAAAGCCAAGAGGGGACCTTACTCGAAGAGCAAGGTGCCGAATGGCAACCCCCATACAGGGATGGTGGGAGGGTAAAAACAAATCTAGCATGCCGATCGAGCAGCGGCTTGCCTCTGGTGATCGTGCTTGACTTGAATGACTGCGTTGGCGTGGTGCGAGGCTGAAACCCAAATGAACCTGTGGAACTGGCAACTGGGCCAATCATGGTGCCCATTTTCTGCTGCTGCTGCAACTTGTTTTCTGGCTTGCTGCAACTTGCACCTGGCGACTTCCTTTGGTTGAAAACACACTTTCCCCAGCTTCGTCCACTCCGCTTATTCGCCACGCTCACCAGCTTCACTACCTATGCATAGGAAATAAACCTTGCAAAAGATCAGTCTGATCTTTTGACCCCGTCGACGGGGGATTGAGCTTTGAAACGCACGAATAATTATCGTTAGATCACCAAATCGCAAGCATGTGACCTCGCCGCCCCGTGCAGCACGACGTGCTCTAGCTCCGCCACCGCCTCGTGCTTCGCCGCCGCCTCGAAGTATACGGAGACGGAGCTGAAGTTCGAGGCACCGGCGAAGAACACGGAACCGGAGCTAGAGCACGAGGCGGCGGCGGGTCTGGTGGAAGAGGGGACAGCGGCAACTGCAACTCTGTCAGAGCTGGCAATGTGGGTTTAACCATTAGGTTTTGTGTGGTTTAAACTCAAAAACCTATCACTCGAAATTTACCGGGTTTTAGGCTTATGTGTCAGGCAAATAGGGCAAGCACTCTGAAACCACTGCAGCCGTAACCACCGCACGCGACGTGCAACTGCTTTGGAGAGATGGCAGTGAAGAGTCGTCGAAGGAGAGTTTATTCGCTGCATTTCAAGCTGATGGAGGCAATAGGGTGCGAAGACGAACACGACGGCGCTGCTGCTCAAGCCTGCGTCGCTGTCGAAGATTCCAACGCTGGCAGAAGCAACACGGCAGCTCAGGACGGCGTTGCTGTCGAAGATTCCAACGTTGAAGACCAGAATACTGTTGGGCTCGGGAAGAAAAAGAAGAGAGGAGGCCGACCTCCATCTCCACTATGGGCACTTTTGACCGACGAGGCCCAGCCTTGGCAGAACGTATCGGCTGTCTGCAAACACGGCAAAGAACGCGTCCACTACCACAAGAAGAGCGAGCAGGTTAAGTCGCATCTCAACAAGTGCTCTGTATTCGTAAAGCTGATGAAGGGCACCAATACTGAAGACCGTCCAACTTGGTTCACTTCTGTTAAGCGAAAGAAGACAAATCAACAGACTCTGGATTTTGGGTTTGCAAAATCAAGTCCAACACCCCCACGACAGACGGAGATAACGGAGTATTCGTGCCCACGCATGACCCGCCAGCAACAGGATGAAGTCGCTAAAACTCTCACGCTACACTACTATATCACTGGCACTTCGTTTCAACGAGTCGAGGAGCCCCATCTGGCAGCCGTCTTCAAAGCTTGTCGACCGGATGTAAAACTTCCTGATAGGAAACGACTTAGTGACATTCTCCTAAACGCCTGCTTCAATGAGCTTAAGGAAGCAGTCGATGCTAAGCGCAGCGAGGCCAGAGTGAAAGGATGCATCTCAACAGACGGATGGACGGATATTTCTGGTAATTCGATCGTGAACTACATGTATGCAAGTCAAAATGGTACCCAGTTTCTCGAGTCTGTAGCAACCGGTTCTCAGCGTCATACTGCTGAATGGATTTCTCAGGATCTGACACGAGTGCTCAAGTCATGCATGAATTGGTGTGGTGTTTGCACTTATCACACAAAAGCAAACAAAGCGGCATGGGTTATTCTGCAGAACTTGTTTCCTGCGAAGTTTTTTTACGGCTGCGCTGCTCATGCTCTTCACCTTTTTGTTCGGGATATTTTTTCTCCGAAGAAAAATAGTCCGAACAAACCGAAGCGTTCAACAGCGACAGCGCGTGACAGCACTCCTTCTTTTCCGTTCACAAAACTCGTGGAGTTTGCCTCGGACTGTCGAACGATTGTCAAATTTGTAAAGAGGCATCATGTACTGAAAGCCGAAGTGGAGGCTATGCAGGCAGCTGAAAATCTCAGACGATTGGCTTTGGCAGGTACAACACGGTGGGGTTCGATCCTAGCCTGTTTTACTTCACTGTTGGCTTCGGAAAATATACTGCACTCCCTGGTTACTGGGCGGGATTTTCTGACTTGTGGTGACTCTGGTCAGCGTACTAAACGTCAACGCATTAAAGAAGTCGTGACCAGCGCTGACTTTCCTGTCAAACTACAGAAGTGTATCAATTTGTTAACCCTTGTTGATAAACGGATCACGGAATTTCAGAATGACCGCCTTCCAATTTCTGATGTTTACAAGGCTTCCGTTGAACTCCCCAAAGAGATGAAAACTTTAAACGAGTTTTCGACGGAAGAAATTGACTATCTGGTGTATCGTATTCAACATCGCTTTGATTTCCTGAAAAGTGACTGCCATTGCATTGCATACATGCTAGACCCTCGTTATGCTGGAAGAGATATGAGTCTCCGCGATGAAAAGTATACTGAAGACAAGAGTGTCGCGTTTCCCCCTGCCGATGACAAGCCTACGTACTTAGAACGATCCTCGAGCTTAAGTATGGAGCTGAAGAGCTTCAGACTGTACTGCGATGAGTTGATGGCGACTAATGATCGACGCTACACAGAGTTAATGGAGGGTACGAGGACTGTGCACGGGTTTTGGCTTGTGTATGGGCGTCATTGGTCGACTTTGAAGGAGTTAGTGCTCGACATCTTTGGATTGGTGGCGTCCAGCGCCTCGTGTGAGCGTAACTTCTCAACTTTCGGCTTTTTGCAGCCAGGTCGAAGAAATGCGTTGATGCGCGGAGAAACTGGAGAAGCTGGTATCCATCAAGACGAACTACAACTACAATGGAGAGAACCCATGGATCAGTCTGGATGAGGGGGAAGATGCCGCGGAGTGAGTCCTTCGTGAGTCACGATCCATGGAGGTTTAAACCTACTTAAATCAGTTTAAACTTAAGCAAAAACCCATAACCTAATTCATTTTAAAAAACTCAACAGGTTTTTCCGCAATTTGCAGCAAATTGCGTTTGAGATAAAAATGAATATTTTTATAGTTATAGACAAGCTCTCCTACCGAACTACGCCACAGCTTAGTTGGGGACGACGGCGCCCATGTTCTTCCAGGCCATGCCGGCGAAGTAGTCCTTGGACTTGATGGATTTGGTGATGAGGTTGCCCATGACCACGCCGCCCATGACGGGCAGCTGCGACACACCGCCGTTCGGGCCCAGCGGCAGCATCGTGCCCACCACCTCCACCTTGGGGAACGGCTTGATCACGTTCGACTGCGCCTTGCGCGCCACGAGC